>MU227326.1:2998886-3013450 GCA_018584345.1 Thuja plicata | reverse complement strand
ATTTAATTAAAAGAAAATCTCTCTTTTAATTAAATAAAACCCCCACTTAAATCCCTCTTTGTTGAAAAAGGAAATAAATTAAATAAAAATAAATAAAGTTCCTTTTCTTCACACATCTTCCTAAGTGCTCGGCTTTTTGCCTCTTAATCATAGCCTTTGATTTTGCCTTTTGAAGATATGAGCACATAGATCAACCAAGATTTAATCTCCACCATTGCTCATTTCTTTTTGCTTCTTAATCTCTACCATCCATTTCTCTTTAAAAGGAAACCTCTCATTCTCATTTGGATAATCAATAATCAATAATCAATAATCGATAATCAAGAAAACAGTCATCTTTTTCATGCTATTGTTATGTTGTAGGTTTGGAGAGCAATTTTGGAGGAGATTTTGAGCGCTTGAGTTTGGATATTTCAACTTCTCTCTTCTTGTCTTCTTCTTTCATGCCCATGGCAATCCATTTAGATTAATTTTGCACTTGCATGTTAGATTAGATTCATGTTTCCTTTCATAGATTAATCTTGCATTTGTATTTCCTTTCATAGAATAATCATGCATTGTTATAATATAGATTAATTACCTTTCTTGCATTGTTATCATATAGAATAGCTTTCATTTGTATGCATACTTGATGATTATGGAGACTAGCACTCTTGTTTTTCCTCTTTGAATCTCTCATATTATGGTGTACTTGCATGGGCGCAAACTAGGTCAATCTGAGGGCCTCCATTACAAACCCTTGCACTCAATGAATAGAGAGCTATGAGTCGTCATTCGAGACCTCATTCTTGAGCAATCTTGGATATAATGATTCATATAAGTGTGATACATTTTTAGCACAAATTTTTGGCACCCACTGTGGGGCAACCCACCTTTACATGCTAGTTTTTGTTATTTTTGGAGCTAACCCCCTTGTCCAGATTTGCTTGGAGATGGAAACCCTAGATTTTCAAATATTTGATTATATCTCTCAAACGACTTGGAGTTTCAGTCTGAATTTTTTTTGCAGGTTGGCGACATATCCGAGAAGCTTCAGTAAAAACTTCAAAATTTTCTAAGGTATTTTGCATTTTTTATAATTTTTTCTTTATTTTTTATTAAAAAATTAATTTTCGGCGCAAATCAGCATATTTTTTAGAAATCTTTATATTTTCATAAAGGTGTTTAAATTCTATAGGGGGTCCATTCTTTGTGTTTTAAATTTGGATGCAATATCATAGCTCATTTGGTCGATTTATGAAAACTAGTCTATTTTGGGAAAATGGCTCCCTAGGACACAAATGAAAAGATCTTTTTAAAATTCTGACATTTTTTTAAAGCTCTCTATTTTTTAACAGGGGTCTCTTTGGATTATTTGGATTATTTTCTGGTTATTATTTCTCCTAACAATTTATTTCCATATCTAATCCTAGGGTTTGCATAAGTTGAATATGCATTGCACTATCTTGTTTGCTTGTCTTGCTTGTTAGAGAGTTTGTGGCTTGCTTTCGCGGAAAAGCTCAACAAATGAAACAATAAGGTAAAATCTACTAAGCACATTGCTTTGGACTTGAGGTACTTTTTTGCATCTCTATAACATTTGGATTTTGGAAATAAAAATGAACCTCTCATGTGTTTAGCTTGAGTGTTTCTTTCTTTCATAGATCACATTTCCAATTTTTTCTCTAAAGGAATGAACGTAGATTTGCTTTTTTGCATATATGTTTCACATAGTAATTAGGCCCTATGAACACTATTTGTGGTGATCTTGAGAGAGTGGGATTCATTTGCTTGTCTTACATGTGAAGCTCTTCTTGACGATAGATCCCCTTGTAGGAAGGGAAGGATTTGTTATTATCTCACTTGGTTTGGTCTTCAACTTTTGACGGTACTTTCTCTCTTGAGATTGGTGGTCATTGTTGTTGATATACGAACCTTGGGTGAGGTGATTTAAAATTAGTGGGTCAATTAATCTTGTTCTCTATGTCTGAGTGAGGTGAAGAGGCTAGAGGATTATGCTATTTTCCCTTTTGGGAGAATCAGAAACTTGGAACCCTTAAATCTGAACTAAGTCCCCATGTGGTCCATATTGTGAGTCTTCCTTGTTAGAAAGGGTTAACCGTAGTGGACACTCCCTTTATTGGGTAAACCACATGGATGAAACCTCAAGCGGTAATAGAAATTTTTTCCATGGTAGCAACAACTGCTATATAAATATCCTTGTGGAAGAAATCTCCACAGGTGTGGTCTCTTGTTGGGTTGTCAAATCTCCTCAGCAGCTCCTGATTGATTAAATTCTTAGACTGTGTCAAAACCTCGGTGTGCCAGGATTGGATTTCACCCACTTGAGATTGTAAAAGTTGCAGAGATAACCATTACTACGAACCATAGTGCAACCAACTTTTTCTTTTCTAGGACTATGTGCGTGATTGCAAAACATTTTGAGAACATACACAAGTAAAATTTTTATGGAGTAGAATACTAAGTCATTATTCTTGTTCATGCGCAAGGTTGCTTTGTCCCTTGCTTATTATTTGGAGACAATTGTTTACTTGAACTTCCTGATTGATGTCTTGTGTGCCTGATTAATGATAAAAAAAATTGTTAATGCATCTAGTTGGTCAATTAAAATGAACAAAAACTGAGTTCCCGAGTCGAAAAACCAACTTTTTTACAACTTGCCGAATTCGCTATCCTGTCATTTTTAGTCTTCCTTGGTTGACCCAGATCAGATTAGGTCACTTACCCCACTGTTAGAAGCTTGTTTACACTTTGGATTCTTGCATTTTGACCTCTTGAACTAGTAACCTTGCTTGGAGTTGGTAAGCTAGAAACTGTCCTTGTTGAAAAGATAAACCTTTAGATTCTTTGATAACACACTTAGAGAGTTTTTGGTAGTCTCTTGTCCATACACTTTCATACAAATTCAATTTCAATCAATATAACTTGGGTAAATCATCCTCCTGGTCCATATGTGTTAGGGTATTGACTCATTTATTGGGCACCTCTATGGCAGCGTTGATTTATACCTCTTGCAAATTTTATCTTATCACCTCTTTTTGGACAAGTTAATGCCTTTACTATCCTAGTTTGGTACCAATGTTTCTTGGGATCATCCTATCAGCTAGTACCTTTTCTTTCATGCCAGTTACAACAAGATATCAAGTAAATCAAGGAAAACAACCTCAAGTAGTCTTTAACCAATTTCCCTTAGTTCAAACTTGCCAAAAATGTAAGGGAAAAGAACCCATATTTGATCAATCACCTAGGAACAACTCAGAAGTTTGGTTTGATTCCAAGAGTCACCTTAGTGAGTTGGGTACCCCCTTAGCATCTTCTCACTCAGATATGGATATGAGTTACACAATGACTCGGAGAGAGAGGGAAGACATGGATAAACGTCTTGATGACATATTTGTGAAGCATAGAGATGCTATTTCATTTTGTGGTTCTTCTCATGATAGTCAACCAACTTCACCCCTTATCTCAACTAGATATCTGGATGCACACCAAAGAGCTGAGAGAGGTAAGAGGAAAGCTTATTAGGATGGGTTATCACAACATGAGAACTAATGAGATGAACTTTATGACACTCATGTCAATGCAACCTATACCAACAACTTGTTTATAAATTCAAGACCAAGTTCATCGCTCAAAACATCTTCAAGATACATAAGTGAAAGACTTAAGAGGATTGAGTGTAAAAAGAAAGTCTTCCTAGATGAACAAGCTAAAAAGGAAGAGCAATTTATACTCCTAGAGTTGGAGAGACAAACCTTGTTGGAAATAGAAAAGAAATCCCTCCAGGAGGAGCAAGATAGACTCTTGGTTCAGTGACTTAATGACCAATTTAATAACATGCGTGTTAGTGGTGGAAATAACTCTCCTCCATCCACTCCTCCTGAGACTACATGAAGTGGGAGACGTTCAAGGATGCCATCACGATCTCCTATCCCTAGAGGAAGAAGGGCTTCAAGACATGATCATTATAGGAGATGAACACCTCCTAGGAACTCAAAACAATCTTCACAACGTGCTCATCATGGTTCACAATATGGGGGTAGTAGCTCAAGTTTTGACCTCACCTTCCAAGACTTCATGAAAATGCAACAAGAACCACTTTTCCAACAGTACGTGGAGAAATATTTAGAGCAAAAAAAAGATAAGTTCCTAGAGAGTTTAATCAACAAGGGTGCTAGATTCCCCTACAACTTTGATATGGACAAAAAGATTAAGAAGCAAGGTCCATCTGAAGAAGAGGAGATCAAACAACTTAAGAGTATGATGGAAAAGATGTTAGCACCCAAGAATTCTTTCTCACTTGATTCAATTTGTCCTAATCCTTTTGACAACAGTGTTAACATGAAAGAGTTCCCTAGAAAGGTTGAGATCCCTCAATATGACAAGTATGATGGGAATGGGGATCCACATGATCATGTGCGCCAATTTTATACCACAAATTTGAGTTCCATCAAGATGAATCATACCTCATGAGATTGTTCCCAAGGAATCTTAAAGGTAAAGTGATGGAATGGCTCACCAACATAACTCCTTCTGTTAATAATTTCAAAGAGCTTGTCCACAGATATGTTCAACACTTTGCATACAACCCTTCAATATCTATCACCATGTTGGACTTATGAAATTTAAAGCAAAATCAAGGGGAATCCTTTGTCACTTTCTTGCAAAGGTGAAGATGACAATGCTCTTGCTACTCTAGAACCATTCTTGAAAATAAAAAGATTGACATCATTGTTATCAACTTGATTCCAGAAATGCGGTATGAAGTTAGGAAGATGGTTTTTTATTCCTTTGACACCATGGTTGAAACCACATGTAGGATTGAGGATTTTTTGAAAGAACAAGGAATTTTGACCAAACATGGAAGCAACAAAAACAACAATGGTCAAAACAAAAACTCTAACAAGGATAAAGGGAAGAACTCACACTGGAATAGGAACAAACAAGTGGTCAGTGATGAAGTTGTGCACTCCTCTCAACCCAAAGATCAAACGGTGTTCCACTTGTCTAGTGTTGTTCAAGCCATGAAGCTCAATATGTCTAATCAACAAGAGAGTAAGCCAAGATACCAAGATAGGCCTAAGAAAGAAAGACGTCAATTTGCAAAACTTGGTGGTTCATATGAGGATGTCTTGAAAATGCTCATTGCCAACAACCTTTCACATCCTCAAGATCCTGTGAAGCATTATATACCAGATGCTAAGCCACATTGGTGGGATGAAAAGGCCTTTTGCAAATTTCACAATGGTATTGGACACAATATTGAAAATTGCTACAAACTCAAGCATCTTATTCAAGATCTCGTTGACAATGGAAAACTTAAGATAGATGGATTGAACACCAATGCAAATCATAAGTCATTCAAGGAACCATTGCCCAAGTATGAGAAGGGGGAAACCTCTAAAGCTAATAACGGCAAGGCTGAGATCAATTAAACCTACATAGATGTGGAGAATACTATCAACATGCTAGAATTTATAGAAGAAAATGTCAATATGATGAGGGGTAAAGATCCCTATGATTATGATCTAGACATGGACTCTCCTCCTATCTTTGGTGAAGAACTCATCATGGTGCTAAGGGGTCCTAACTCTAGAGTGTCATCACAAGCCCTCAATGTTGTCACACAAAGTCAAGGTCCCATTGTTATTAGAGGACCCAATTTGAGTCAACCAAGTAAACCTAAGAAAGTGGCATCCAAGAATGTCACCTCAAAACTAGCAGTTAATCCTAAGTCTACTTATAATCTTGATGATCAGTTGCAAAGAACCGCAACTCAGATTTTGATCTTTGAGCTCTTAGAGTTGTCCCCGAGACACAAGCAAGTCCTTGAGGATGCTTTGCGCATGACAAACGTCCCCAACAACTTAGACGTCAATCAAATCTAGAACATGGCTAACCACATTGCTATCCCTCATTACCTTACCTTTTTAGAGGATGATGATAAAGCTTTGAGCCACCCACACAATCTTTCTCTTCATATTGAGGTCATGATCCACAGAACCCGTGTTAGGCGCGTGTTGATAGACGGAGGTGCTGGGCTTAATATTTGCTCCTTTAATCTTTTGAAAGAGTTAGGTTATTCTGAAAAAGTCATAGATACCAGGAAAAGGATCACCATCAAAGCCTATGATGAGGCAGAAATAAGTTCCAAGGGGTTGGTTGTCCTTTCGGTTAGGATTGGCCCTATTGAAAAAGATATTTTATTTCACATAGTTGATGTTGGTCCCCTTGCATATAATATCTTACTTGGTAGACCATGGATTCATGATATGCAAGCAATGTTGTCTACCTATCATTAGTGTGTTAAGTTCCCTTATAATGGAAATAGAGATTTGTATACCTGGGGATAACACTTTATCTATCAATTCCATTTCAGCAGGAACACATGCTCCCCTCAATAGAGAAGCAGAAGATTTTGATGTAACCTTAGCTGCATGTAAAGACAAGTTTAAGTCAATAGACCTTGGCATGGGGGGTATCAACTCAAATCCCTCACAACACTACCAATTTCGCCTAGGTCTTATGGAAAGCCTTCAAAATAAAAGAAACCTTCCTCTTCAGCTATGACTTTATTTGGCACATTTGTAGAATCATCAGTGCCTATCCAAGATGAGAAAGAAGAGACATTTGTTAGAGATTGGATCTATAGAGAGGAGAAATACATGCACAATGAGAACTTCTCTCCCTCTCCTAAGGCTTATGGAAGAGGGTATACTTTTGTCAAATAGATGGGCTATCCCGGACATGGCCCTCTTAATCACAGATTGGATGCTAGAGTCGAACCTCTTGACCATGCTCTTTTTGGATGCAAGTCTAAGAAGCTGGTTAGCCTAGGATTTGCAAATCACAATAAGAACACTAATCCTATCCTTGATAAGTCAGATAGTGAAGATGAACTAGAATAGTACCTAGTTTGACAAATCAACAAGACATGTGTGAAGATTGGGTCCCTTCCACTAAAATCCTCTAGGGAGATTCAGATGTTCTGGTCACCCATGCATCAGTTGCAACTTTACAACATGAATCAGATGTATAAGATCCTTTCAGAGAACGTCAACGAAAGAATCTTGTTTGTTTAATGGAAAGAGAAGGTGCTACTCTTGATGACACTAGACCTTCCACATCATGATTTCCCAAACCTTCATGGTGTAAAAATCCTAGTCACAGTTCAGACACAAGTTCATATGAGTATGAATGGGACTCCTTCTCAGAGTCTTCCACAGTTGATAGAGATATCGATTTTATTCACTCTTATAGTTCTCAACCTGAGGTAGTCAATGAGTCACGTGTAGGATTAGAGGATTTAAACCCACGTGTTGCCTTAGTGGATGATTCTTCACTTGTTAGGACAAATCCTGATTTGGGTAGCTTAGAAGGATACTGGACGGACTCTGACTCTTCGGTCACTAGTGATAATATCATTCACATTTATAACCTTGAACCATTCATTGACTTGCCTCTCGTTCATCCTTACCTCATTGATTGGTCCCAATTCTATTAAGAACCTGAGCTCTTAACATTTCAAAATGATTATGAGATAGCCTGTTACCTAAATGCCATTGAACCCATAGTCTCTTCCACCAGTGACCTGGCTACCAGCATGATAGAGCCAGACATCAAGTACCTTACTCACAAAATAAAAATAAAATAAAATCTAAAGAATAGGAGTTTTGATGGCGAAAACCACTATGTGGTGGTGTCAAAACCAAAAAAAAGTAAAAAGAAATGACATATCCAAGGGTGAAAACCTCTTTGAGGTCCCTAAGGATGAGGCACTTGATCATCTCCCTAGCTACTTTTGAGATAGATCTTCAGTGAAAATATTGAAAATGTTGTTTGTTTCTCCTCATGGGTACACGATTCCCAAATCTTACAAGTAATTGTTCCTATGTACAAATAAATTTTTTGAATATGAAGCTTTAACAAATGGGCTTAAGATGGCCATAGAATGGAGAATCATAGAGTTACACATCTATGGGGATTCACAACTGATAATCGACCAAGTTAATGATGAATATCAAACAAAGCATGAGAAAATGGTACCTTACAAGCAAATGGTTGATTCCTTGAAATGATATTTCACATTCATCACGTTTCAGAAAATTCCTAGAGTAGAAAACAAAGCAGCTGATGCTATGGCTACACTTTCTTCACTCCTTCAGTTAGAGCAACATGAATCCAGATTTGAATTCCTGGTGGAAGAGCTACATCACCCTATCTATGACTCCCAAGAAAGCCATGTCATTTGTACCCTTGTTGGTCGTGAGTCATCCCATTATGGTGTCATTTACTCATACCTTTGTGATGGCATTATACCTGAAACCTTTAACCGATTTTAACATAGAAACCTTACCCAACATGTCTCTCACCATTCCCTTATCTCTGGTGATTTGTATAGGAAGAGTCTCGATGGAACACTTCTTAAATGCTTAGAAAAGGAAGAATTTGACCAAGCGTTAGTTGAAATCTATGAGGGCATCTGTGGGGGACACTCCAATGGTCTTTCCATGGCCTGAAGGTTGCTTAGGGAAGGGTACTATTGGCCTACGATGCAGATTGATGCAGTAGCTTTTGCAAAGTCATGTGAAAAGTGTCAAAAACATGGTAACCTAATACATGCTCTAGGCAGGGAGCTTATTCCTTCTACATCTCATTGACCATTTTAGCACTGTACCTTTGATCTTGTTGGACAGATTCATCCCAACTCATTAGGTGGACACAAGTTTATTATCAGTGCTACTGATTACTTCACTAAATGGGTAGAATTTGTCCCACTTTTTGTTGCCTCGAGCAAGACAGTTTCTCTATTCATTCTGAACCATATCATCTGTTGATATAGAGTGCCTTCCGAGGTTATCACTAACAACAGAGGCCAATTCAAAAATAAGGACCTTAAATAGCTCTGCAAGAAATTCAAGATTAAACAACATTGGTCCTCCATTTACTTACCACAAGGAAATGGTCAAGCAAAGGCATCAAATAAAACCATTCTTAAAATCTTACATAGAACAGTCTGTAAGAATGGTAAAGATTGGCACTTACAAATAAATCTGGCTTTGTGGGCCTATAGAATGAGTATTCGTACTCCTACTGGGGCTACTCCTTTTACCCTGCATATGGCGCTAAAGCAGTGTTACCTTTGGAGGTTGAGATTCCTTCACTTAGATTTTCCCTCAAAGGTCTAGTTACAGATGAAGACTGCCGCGCCATGAGACTTCAAGAGTTAGAACTTCTAGATGAAAAATGTCAACCATCATTTGACCATATGAGGGTTTATCGAAAGCGCATGTCCAAAGCCTTCAAAAAAAAGGTTTTTCCTAGAGAATTCCAAGTGGGAGATCTTGTCCAACATGAAAATACTAAGAATCAATAGCATAGAGATCAAAAAGGAAAATTTGAACCTAATTGGCTTGGACCTTACATCATTACAACAAATTTTGGGTTAAGTGCTTATTTACTATCTACAGCAGAGGGAGAGAAGCTCCCTGATCATATCAATGTATTGCACTTGAAGAAGTTCTATCCATGAAGCCCATTCTGTCTAGGGGCATCCTTTGTACATAATTATTGATCCTGAAAAAATCCAAAAAATGATGTATTGTTAAAAATTCTAAAAATCCAAAAATGTCCTAAAAAAATGATCATCTTAGTGAAAACCTAGCAATAGGCGCTTTGATGTATCTCCCAAAAAATTATATATTTCAAAAATACAAAAAAAAAATTCAAAAAATTCAAAAATTCAAAAGAAAAAGAAAAAGTGCCTTGGTGAAAACCTAGAAACAGGCGCCTTGGTGGAAAAAAATTGTAATAAAATCCAAGTGGTGAAAATCTGGAAATGGGCGCTACTTGAGGCCTTTACACCACTGTTTCTTAGTGTGTGTCCTCGACACTTAGCCTTTCTCCATCATGCCTTGTCCTTGTTGCCTTAGTCTGGAATTAGTCTTTGTCTAGGGGGCATAACTATGTTAGCTTTGGTCTCTTGGATGCGTTAGTCTTTAGGACATCTCACAAATGGTGTTTTTCAATACCACCCCAACTGTATTTTTCAATACAACCCTTGACATCGAGTGTTTTTCAACACTTATCGGTTTAGTCTTACCTAGTTTTGTCATGCGATCTTACTTCCTTGTAAGCATTCGATCCTTATCCTCAGAACTCAGTATCAGTTAACACACTTAAATTTTTAAACACAACACTTAATGCTTGAGCTATTTCATGGTCTTTTCTTTGTGTGCGGACTGTTATTGATTTTTTGTGAGTGTCCTTGTCTAATAAGTCTCTCCGGGATGCATAACTAGAGGACTTGGGGAATAGAGCACGTTTTTATTTTCTTTCTGCTTATGGGTGTGGTCTTGAAACTCTCGAGTGTCTCTTGTTGTTCCCTTGAAACACTTAGGAGATTTGAGGCTTCATCCTTGACTGTTTTTGCACAACCGTTCTTCTGGTCATCTTAGCATCTATGCCTTGATGCGAGCGTGGTTTTGCTACATTAAATCGGGTAAGCTAACATCACAGTCATCTTGACCTTTATGTCTTTGATTCTTATGTTAGAATCTTTCCACATTCCAATCCGATATCAATCACATTCATATCTTCATAGTTGCGCTTGTGACTAGTGATGATTGTGTGATTTTTCGATGTCCGTTAATAATGGCCCACTGATGAAAATAATTTCCTTAATATTCTCTAATGAATGATGAACATAAAGTCCTATGTTACAGTTGCTATATTGCAAGTACACCTTTGCATTTTCATGTAGCTTGCATTGTTAGACCTTATGTTAGTTTGCATTTTAGGCTGCATTATGAGTTTGTGAGGGTTTTCCTTCATCTTTCTTGTGGACTTTTAATCAACTATGGTCATGTTTTGATCTTCATTTCCTTATCTTCTGTCATGATCGCAATCAAAATTTTCTATCTTAAACAGTTGATTGATTTTGGGGCATTCTCTTTCTTAAGGCAAATTCTCTTTCTTCTCTCCATTTATTTCCACCTCTTCCAAACTTCTATCTTCCATTCACTTTCACCCCACTTCTTTTCTTCTAATTCAACCTTGGGGCATAATCTTTCGTGATTGATGATCTACCTTGGTTCTGTGATCCTTATATCTTTCATCTTACATCAAGAACCTTATCTTTAGTTTGATTTGATCAAATTGATCAATTTGTTGTTTCTCCTCTATCTCATTTCGATTTCGATCACGAGGGGCAGTACCTATCAAACTTCAATCCTTGATTCAGCTTTATCAATCCTATTAATTGCTCTGCTTGGGGAAACCTTGCTTGAGATTCTTATCTTGGACATGTCAATTACCTATTTACAGGGGTGTTGACCATGTCTTTTTTAATCGACTTATCTTTTTCCTGATATGTTCCCATAAAGATCACACGTCTGGGTTGTTTTGTGATCCCAAATCAATCTCACACTTCAACTGCATTCTTTGACTACATGTGTTCCCATAAAGATCACACATTAGTCAAAGAGGGGCAAATCTATGCACCCTAAAATGGTCGCCTAGACTACGGGCCCCCATTCTTCAATTTATCAAATGACTGAATCAATTTATCAAATTCCTGAATCAATGCTTTGCAACATTTTAATTCAAATCAATTTCCTTGATCAAATTGTAATTAATTCAATTATTTCAAAATTTCCTAAGGTTTGATCATTTCATCAATTATCTTATTTAATTAAAAGAAAACAATTCTTTTTTATTAAATAAAATAATCTTATTTAATTAAAATTCCTTTTTAATTAAATAATATCATCTTATTTAATTAAAATCTCTCTTACTTAAATAATATTATCTCATTTAATTAAAATATCCCTTTTAATTAAATTAAATAATCTTATTTAATTAAAAGAAAAACCCTCTTTTAATTAAATAAAACCCCTACTTAAATCCCTCTTTGTTGAAAAAGGAAATAAATTAAATAAAAATAAATAAAGTTCCTTTTCTTCACACATCTTCCTAAGTGGTGGGCTTTTTGCCTCTTAATCATAGCCTTTGATTTTGCCTTTTGAAGATATGAGCACATGGATCAACCAAGATTTAATCTCCACCATTGCTCATTTCTTTTTGCTTCTTAATCTCTATTGTCCATTGCTCTATAAAAGAAAACCTCTCCTTCTCATTTGGATAATCAATAATCGATAATCGATAATTAAGAAATCAATCATCTTTTTCATGCTATTGTTATGATGCAGGTTTGAAGAGCAATTTTGGAGGAGATTTTGAGCACTTGAGCTTGGATATTGCAACTTCTCTCTTCTTGTCTTCTTCTTTCATGCCCCATGGCAATCCATTTAGATTAATTTGGCACTTGCATGTTAGATTAGATTCATGTTTCCTTTCATAGATTAATCTTGCATTTGTATTTCCTTTCATAGAATAATCATGCATTATTATCATATAGTTTAATTTCTTTTCTTGCATTGTTATCATATAGATTAATTTATTTTCTTGCATTGTTATCATATAGAATAGCTTTTATTTGCATGCATACTTGATGATCATGGAGACTAGCACTCTTGCTTTTCCTCTCTGAATCTCTCATTTTATGGTATACTTGCATAGGCACAAACTAGGTCAATCTGAGGGCCTCCATTACAAACCCTTGCACTCCATGAATAAAGAGCTATGAGTCGCCATTTGAGACCTCATTCTTGAGCAATCTTGGATATAATGATTCATAGAAGTGTGACACATTTTAGCACACAACTCTATCTAGCTCGACAAAGCAACTCTTTCAGTCATAACTTTAACTCTTTGCATTTTCTGACTTGATCAATCAATTATAACGATTTGATAACATCAAATATATAGTAGAAAATAACTATATCATCATTACTTCATCATTGTTTGATCTGTATTTGTCACCCATTTAAATTCTGTTAATCTCTAAGTTCTGTTGATGATTAGTGACCAACACTTAGTCATTTACTTAGGTAGTTTTAGTTGGCTATCACTATGGCCGAGCTAAAACTATCCAAGGTCAAGCAACATTGCCGAGTAGTATTCAGGTTGCCGAGTTGTATCATGCCGAGCCGAGTAGGATACTTAGTGCCGAGCGACAGAGATTTTAAGTGCCGAGAAGAATAGTTTTTGTATACATGTCTGGAATGATTCAAACTTCGAGGATAAGTGTTCAGGCTGACTTGTATAAGATTTTTGGGCCGACTTATGTACGCAATTAATATTTTCCTACAGAGTTAGTTATGCATTTAATTGTTTTATCCTATGCATGACCTATTGTAATCATTAATTGTAATACCTTGGAGGTATGGGTATTATATCTTGATCATTGATCTAGATCTCGCTATCAGACTTGAATAGATATATAAGATTGCTTCTAAACTCTAGTTTGAAAGTGTGTGTGGAGAGAAGTGGTGACTGCATTTTGAAGTGAAATGCACAGAGGGTTATTTTGTTAAGAAGCAGAGTGACAACATAGTGAACAACAGAGTAAAGATATATCAGATGGTGAGATCATAGAAGGTACTGGAAAGAGGAGATCCGTCATCAGTATCTGAGTGCATAATGAAGGATCATTACTTGAAACATTCTAATCATTGTATCAGGTGAAAATCTCTTAACAGAGTGGTTCTAGCAGACCTTTCTAAATCTCCTAACAGAGTGCTTACTTTATTGTAAGTTGAAATCCTTTCACAGGGTAGATTGTAATGATCTTTAGCTCTTAACCGGGCAAACCTTTAATAGGGTAGATTGCATTTTGTAATCAACTTTTGTAGCCCTAACAGGCACACTTTATTACTGCAGTAGTGAAGAATTTTGTGGGTGTCATCCCCACCCTAGTTTTACCTATTTGGGTTTCTGGGTTACCAAGTTCTTGTGTTATGAGTTATTTATTTCATGGTGTGCATGTTATTTGATATTACATCAGATTCATATATGTATGAATGTGGATCAGTTTGTTTTAAGTGTTTAAATTTGAAGATCTGATTCACCCCCTCTCAATGTCTTGTTTTCCCATTATTGTATTTCCAACAATTGGTATCAGAGCACAGTTCTCTAGAAAGTCATAATCAAATTGAGAATATAGATCTTGAGATGGAGATCTACAAGATGGGTAAAGTCATTGAGAATCAAAATATTGATATTCAACTAGCACTACAATAGCTTGAGACAGCAAGATAGGAATTAAAAAAGTCCTTGATAGCAAGGAAAGATTTGGCGAAATAAATGAATGACACTCATTATCAGGAAGAGGACACCACAAATATATTTTAGTATGGAGATTCTACTAAGAGTGATGCAGAAATAGCAGATCTACTGGAAAAGAATAGTACACTATGTGAAGAAGTTAGAAATTTGAAAAAGGAACAAGAAACCCAATCAATAAGAATGTGTGAAGTTGTTGAATAGAAAAAGAAAGCCGAAGATGACAAGGCTATGGAAGAATAAGACAAAAGAATGATGACTATCAGACTTGATGAAAGAACACATGATGTACAAACAATGACAGTCAATCAAGTTGACATGGAAAATCAATTGCTACTTGTGAATCAGGAGATCAGTAGGAAAGACTTGGAGATTGTAAA
>MU227326.1:2984358-2995404 GCA_018584345.1 Thuja plicata | reverse complement strand
ATGAAGCATCAACAGCCATCATTGCACTCCTAGCCGAGGCAATTGATACTACAACAGAAAGATTTGGTAATTTTGATGAAGCAAAAGTAAAAATTTCAAGAAGTTTAAAGGAGGGAACCATGGAGAGGAAAAGAAAGAAGATTGTGAAAAATCTGAAGAAAATGGTTGGTTTAGGAAGTGATGAAGAACTTGAGGATGCACCTTTAGGCCTATCCACTGGACAGGGAGAAGATATATCTACAGAAGAGGAAGTCAGTGCATCTGAGGAGATCACTAAGAAAGCTAAGTGTAAGAAACCATCAATTATCATAGTAACCAAGCCAAGTAAAGCTAAATCTAAGGTTACACCTCCTGCAGCTAATCATCTGAGGACTAGAGAATTTATTGTTACTTCTCCAGCAGTACAAACAAAAGTGTATGGAAAGAAGGTTGGAGAAAGCAGTTTTGGAAAGAAAGCTAAATTTGCTCCTAAGGCTGAGCCGAGTAAACCAGTAAAGGGACCAAGGAGGAGACTACAATTGGGGACAAATAGTGATCATGAAAATATTGAGATTGATGAACCTAGCAACATACCAACAACACAACTCAAGAAACTAGCTAATATTGATGAGGTATGTGACAATTTGAGGAACTCAACAGGGTTAGCTACTTTCAAATTCATTAAGTATGAGAAAATGGGTATTGGAGACAAGCATAAAATTCAGGAAGCACTTTTAGATATGATGAGTACTTTTAAGTTAACTCCTACAAAGATAGGAAACCATGTGTCGAATGAATTGTATGATTTTCTATCAAGTAAATGGGAAATTGCACTTACTACAGAGAGACATATCAGGGAAGGAACATTAGCCAAAGTGATACCTAAGTTGACATCAAAACAGAGAGAAAAATTCATTGAGGAATATAAGAATAGGTTTGTACCTAAGCTTAGAGGTTATGATGTTTTGAAAAATTATATTGAAGGATTAGTACAACAGAGTACAAGGATTTGGAAGGAAATCTTTGGACTGGTAGTTCCAAAAGACAAGAAATCTGATGAAGGTACATCTGATCAAAAGGCTAAAGAAGTTGAGATTACCCCTGAGCCAAAGATGACTCAAGATCAAATTGCTACTGTAAAGACTAAAGATGCATTAGACTCAACAAATTTTGTTGATATGACTGCAGACAGTCCAATTGACTTCATAATTGATGATTCCAGCAATTTGAATGTTGAGGAACATGATATGTCAAGTGGTACAAACACTAATTCACCTATTAAGACAACTAAGACTGAAGGAGGAAAGACCACTGCATCTAAAGAGAAAATTGATGAGATAATTGAAGTAATCAATGATCAGATTGGTGACGAGAAACAACAAATAGATGCAAAAGAGGTAACTTCACAAAATCCACCTATTTTAGAGGTTGTCAAAATAGTTTTAGATAGTGGTGTAGTGATGAAGGATAATGTTGACAAGCCTAAGGAACAAGAGGCAATGCAAGTGTTGGTTGATCTACCACACTCTGCATCATCCACTCCCATAGGTCCTAAAACTGGAGGTATGCCTGATCCACAGAAAATATTGACAAAATTGAAAGAGGCAATGGGCATTGATACTGTCATAGGAAAAGGTATTGATAAGATGCAGCCAAGCAACAGCTCACCAAAGTTGAAGAGAAGGAAAGTTCTGAAGAAGTCTCAAATTCTCGATGTCACACTAGATGAGGTAATTGTGATTCAACAATGGGATCCCAATGAATTGTCTTTTGAACAAATAGGGACTCTTCAAGAATTACTTAAGAGGAAGAAGAGATAGGAAGAAATGAAAATAGAATAGAAGCAAAAGCAGGTGTTGCATGACATCAAGGATATATTTGCAAAGGCTTTTGACTTAGAAGATGAAATGCCTCAAGCTCCAATTATTGATCAGTTAGTTCACATTGTACATAAGGTAACTAATGATTATATAAATAGAAATGAAAAACTTCTACAATCGTCCGAGAGGAGATTCGAGAGCAAAGTTCTGGAGAAAATCTCAGAAGAGATTGCAACAAAATAGGTTGAACTTTCTACTCTTGTAGAAATTTTGGAGAAAGTTACAACAAACATTTATTCTTTGTACAGGAAGCTATGTGATGTTGAATTCTTCACAAAGGATAATCTACAGCTTGTTGAGAAGCTACAGTTAGATTTGAAATCAACTGGCAACACTTTGGGTAAGTATGCTACCTCTAGCTCTTTACATTTTACTAAGTTGATCAATGCACAACGAAGAATTGCCAAACTTATGGCTGAAGATGGTTGGATTAGGGCCAAATTGATCACCATTCAGACAAGCCTATTACCTCACTTGGAGGTAATACAGAAGGAACTTTCAGATGCAAAGGATTTATCACAGAGAAATGTAAATCTCTCAACTGTAGAAAGTTTAGTGAGTCTAGCTGCCGAGCTAGAAATAAAATTGGAAGTTATGAAGATTGCCAAGGATAGTTGGGATGCTACATTTGCATCCACCCTACAACTTCATAAACAATTTTTGGATAAGTATAACTTAACCCCACCTCCAATCAGTAACAAAAACAAGGGGGAAGTTGGTAAGGAAGTTGGTAAGGATACAGCATGATAAATCAGTACAGAACAGGTACATGTGTATATATGTTGAAGGCATGTATTTTATGTAATCTTTTTGTATGTATAATTCTGAGTATATTCCTATGGGGAGTACTTCGTATACTTAGGCAACATTTTGATGGAATGAAATGAAGAAATGATAAGTGTGTTTTTGCCACTAATATCAAAGGGGGATATTGTTAATCTCTAAGTTCTGTTGATGATTAGTGACCAACACTTAGTCATTTACTTAGGTAGTTTTAGTTGGCTATCATTGTGGCCGAACAACATTGCCAAGCAGTATTTAGGTTGCCAAGTTGTATCATGCTAAGTAGGATACTTAGTGTCGAGCGACAGAGATGTTAAGTGCCGAGCAGAACATTTTTTGTATACATGTCTGGAATGATTCAAACTTCGAGGATAAGTGTTCAGGCCGACTTGTATAAGCTTTTTGGGCTGACTTATGTACGCATTTAATATTTTCCTATGGAGTTAGTTATGCATTTAATTGTTTTATCCTATGCATGACCTATTGTAATCATTAATTGTAATACCTTGGAGGTATGGGTATTAGATCTTGATCGTTGATCTAGATCTCGCTATCAGAATTGAATAGATATATAATATTGCTTCTAAACCCTATTTTGAAAGTGTGTGTGGAGAGAAGTGGTGACTACATTTTTAAGTGAAGTGCACAGAGGGTTATTTTGTTAAGAAGTAGAGATCAAGCAGAGTGACAATACAGTGAATAGAAGAGTAAAGATATATCAGATTGTGAGATCATAGAAGGTACTGGAAAGAGGAGATCTATCATCAGCATCTGAGTGCATAACGAAGGATCATTACTTGAAACATTCTAATCATTATATTAGGTGAAAATCTCTTAACAGAGGGGCTCTAGTAGACCTTTCTAAATCTCCTAACAGAGTGCTTACTTTATTGTAAGTTGAAATCCTTTCACAGGGTAGATTGTAATGATCTTTAGCTCTTAACTGGGCAGACCTTTAACAGGGTAGATTTCATTTTTTAATCAACTTTTGTAGCCCTAACAGGCACACTTTATTACTGCAGTAGTGAAGAATTTTGTGGGTGTCATCCCTACCCCAGTTTTACCTATTTGGGTTTCTGGGTTACCAAGTTCTTGTGTTATGAGTTATTTATTTTATTGTGTGGATGCTATTTGATATTACAATAGAGTCATATATTTATGAATGTGGATCAGTTTGTTTTAAGTGTTTAAATTTGAAGATCTGATTCACCCCCCCCCCCCCTCTTAGCATNGATTCCCCCCCCCCCCCCCTCTTAGCATCTTGCTTTCCCATTATTGTATTTCCAACAAATTCTCCTCTTAAGATATGGTAACATAATCAATTAATCAATTGCTTGACATCAATGAAAAAACAACAATTGATCTAACCATTTCTACAATCATGATACTCGTTATCACTCGTTCTTCATCATCTCCATCAGTTATTCATCAGTTGATCAATATTAGCTCCATATCATCATTGCTAACAATAATTAAAAGTGCATTTGAGATTGACATGCAACATCTTTCATTTTGGTCATTAGATCGTTGGAACCTCAACAAGGTCCTTGTGCAATAGAAGGTCCATGCCAAAGTGACACATCATCAACATTAGGCAGATTATTGGATCATTGAAGCTCCTAGTGAGCTTAAACTAAGATGAATATTCCTCAAAGAGATGAGTTTTCCACCAATTATATAGAAAACTAGGTATGAATGGATTGTAGGGAAGAAAATGTGGTCCCCATGATGGTCATTATCTTGACTGGCAACACATAGCCATACATGTGTATCATCAACGAATCCTTGGAGCTACATTGAAGCTCTAATGAAGAGAAAACCTTAAAAAATGCACTAAGGTGGCATCCAAATCAAATTCACGTACTCAATTGTTGGAAGGATGGAGCATGATTGAAATTGAATGAACAATCATCTCCCAATTATTAAAAAGATTTCAAAGTAAACTATGCCATTAGTTGATAGGGTATATATTTTGGTAGATCATCAGAAGTTGGAAAATGTCCACAACAAAGAGGAATCTCCATTGATGTGATGACTCGACCGTGATTTGGGTGTCACATAGGCATTGTTGGATTGGAAAAGCTCGTAAGAAGATTCACTGACTAAATATAGTTCCAAGGAAAAAGGCACTTGGCAGTGGTTAGGCCTTTGACTTGAAAGACAAATTAAGCAAATGAAGACTTATGAGATTATGCAGAAGGGAGTTTTTAAGGATTATGGGGTTGGGATTTAGAGAATAAGACATGATAATATTAAACTTTGATAAATTTCATGAGGCTATGAGAATTACACACAAATTATAATTTGGCGAAATATAAAAGGGATCGACTAGAAATTCAAAATCAAAATGTCTTGATATTTTGTAGTTCTAACATTTTTCCTTACCTTTTATCCTTTAGAATTAGATATGGATTTACCTCTACAAGTCTCCCCTTTCTTCTATGGATCGACCCATAGCCACCATTGTTTGTGTGTGGAGGGTTTCTATATTAGATTTCTTCCACATCTCTTCATACAACAAGTCTCCAACAATAGAATCAAAATCAGGAGTGTTTATTATTCTAAAGGTAATGGAAGTGACTAAGTGGTTATAGGGTTTAGGAAATGAACACAATAACATGGTTTCCTTGTCTTCATCTTTTCTTTTTACCCATACTAAGGATATTATAAATAAGTAAATGATCAAAAGTTTTGGTACCTTCTTTCATTCACAAACTATATGATCACTTCTTTATGTAGATTCAATCTATCACTTCTAAGTTTTTGTCATGTATGCTTCAAAAATTGGTTGTTGCTTCCTCTTAAAAAGTATTGTAAAAAACAACATCTACCAAACATAACTAAATTGTACCTATTGATATTGCATCCATATTTCTCAGTCATCATCAATAAAATTTACATGCTTCTTTTTCTTGCCTACTAATTCCTTATGAAATCCTTGTTGCACCAACAAACTACACATCATGATCTTCCACAACTCGGATTCATTCTTCATATTGAACTTCTCCACCTCAAACCTTGTATTCGAAACCTTCACCATTTGATATTGTAGAACAAAAACCAAGTCCTAAGACATATGTTGCAAAAATAAGAGCTCTAATACCACTTGTTAAGAAAATGTGATCCCACAAAATTATATAATATTGTAGTGCAAATTAGTTGAGAAGGAAAAATAAGAGATAAAAAAGAGAAATCGAATCACATTCAACAAGACACAAATTAGTTGTAGGAAAACCCTAATAATATGCCAAGGAAACATTCATGGGATAAAGATAACAATATTATTATTGCTTAGATGAAAAATTATTATATTCACACAAACACTATTAAAACTTGATTTGTCTTTCAAGGCTAAAAATATATATAATGTCTTTTGCAAACAACGATCGTCAAACTTAGATAAAAGGAGAGTTTTCTCTTAAGGAAACAATAGTTTAAATAGAGAATCCTCACTAGTGATAGACTGCCTCATCTTGGGGTTGCAAATAATTTCAACTATGTTTTATGCAATTATGTAGTTGAGATGAATAATAAATTTTTTTTGGTAACAAGTTTAATTTTTATTGCTATTGTAAAATAACCAATACATTGCATAGCTGAGACAAGTAAGCCTAATCTACCCCCTAGCCCTTCACAATCTTTCCATTAACTAGACAAAAATCAATAACCCACCGTCCCCGCCATCATTTACAGTTTTAATTTTACAAAAGGCATCTAAATTTCATATAAAAAAATTGTTGGGATCAGACAGAGCCCATACCAATGAACCTACACAAGTTTTTGAAACCAGAAAATAGAGTAAAAGCAAGAAAAGCTTTATGAACAAAGCCAAAAATAATAAACAAGCACTCAGAATTGGGTCAATTTGCATAAGTGCCACCCTTTATACCACCTCCACTGCTTGTTGAAACTGCATTACATCCTATCTCATCACCACGACTGCTTCGACTCTTCTTCTTTGACCTCTCTTTTTCTGCAACCTCAATTGTCACTTGCCTCTTCAATTCTTGAATTTCCAAGTCCACTCTCCTGGTTTGAAAAATGAGGGCTTCCCATCCCTTACGAGCATCTTTGAATCTCTATCTGTTCCTCTGCTCATCAAAATGCCACATAGGTGAATTTGGTTCCCTCAATTCTTTCCAATCCACTCTGTCGATCTCCTAAGATCATTCCTAGCCCCAGGACCGTCCTCTCCAAAATGCTATCCAATGGAATTCTGAGGGTACAATTGTTTCCATTGTCTCTTGAACAATTTCCTTTGTTTCCCCCAATTGCAAACCCCATTCCATAACAATGGAGAAGACATTCGTGTTTATTTGGTGCATGTTCTCCACCTCACTAAACATTTCACCCAATAATATCAATGCACATGTTGACAATTTTTCATCTTCAAAGATAAACATTTTATCTAGCCGTTGCCGTGTTAACTGTCTGAAGAAAGGATTTTGTTGTTACGTCACTGTCAATGTGAATGCCATCTCCATCTCAAACCCCAACTATAGTATTATTCTAAAAAACTTTGAATAGCCAAAAAAACTCTGCAAAAGCCAATTTTTATAGGAATGATTTGGGGTTCTGCCATAATTAATGCTATGTCCCATCTTCGAGAAAGTTGGCACGTCAAAAACCCCCCAACATTAACTCCCCTACCCCCATATGTGCTTCCAGAGCCGTCATTAATTTAGGTGACATCAATTCTTTCAAAAACTAACCGTTCTCTATCTTTAAAGATTAAAGTTTAAAACTATAAAGTCTTCCACTTTGACATCACCTTTATTCACAAAGGTTAATGCCCAGTTTGATTACTAGTCATCCTCCTTATTTCCATCTCTTTTAACATGTGTTATTTTGAATTCTCTAGTATCTTCCAGCTCATAATTATTAAATCTATAAACTTCTGTAAATGTGAGGCCTCCATAGTTCCTTTTATGATAGATTTTGTGATTATGAGAGAATCACCTTCCAAATGTAGGTTCTCCACTCCTAAGGATTTAGCCACCTTAATCATCACCAATTCAACCTCTTCCTCAACTACATTATTTGTACTGTCTTCTAATCTCTTTCCACCAATTGCTAGAGTATTCACTGCACAATCCCAAATAATAAATCCTACTGCCGAGGGCCCTAAGTTACCCTTGGAAGCACCATCAAAATTCACTTTCCACCATCCATCCTCTAACTTTGTTCACTTTATTAAATTTGAATACCTAAAGGTTGGTGAAACCCAATGCAACCCATTAATGAGCCAAGGACAAATCAAGTTTTGATCCAATGTGAATTTTCACAAAAAGTTGGAATTGGTTAAAAAATAAGCTTTCATGGGAAACTCCTCTACCAAATAGACTTTGAAAATTATTAGATAGTTGGACCCTTCATCATCAAGATTATTTTTTTGTAGCCACTTCGACAATCTACCCTTCTATTCTTATTTGAAACTTATGGTGGGAGAGGTAAAATTATTTTCAAGAAACAATCTCTATCTACTTATGAAGTTGTTGTTGGTGTTGAAACCTCCATTTCTAAAAATGTCAAAGGTTTCACTTCTGCAACCAAATGTTTATCATCCACTTTCACTCCATGCAACTCAAAGTTGTTGTCACAATAGAATAAAATATATTTTTCTTTAAAAGGAATTTTAATGAATAAAATTCCCAAAAAACTTGATAGAAAATCTATTAAATGGAAGGCACCCCACCAGAGTTCATAAAACCCATCTTTGACAACATATCCAAAGACAACCCTAGACCATCAGGAGTGGGTTGCATCCTTCAAATTGCTTAGGGAGGATCATATCAACAATAGCCTATAAGATCTAGTACACCACTAATAATATAACCGAAGCTCATGCCTTGTTGTTGGGCCTTAAATTGGCAATGAGCTTTTTCTATTTCCCATTTAGCAATTGAAGTAGACTCTTTGATCATAATCAATGCTTTGAGTTCAAGACAAGTCTCAATTTGGAAGTTGAAGTATTTTTTTTTTGAGCCATGAAATTTACTTAATTCATTTCATTCCTATCAAATTTCACATAGCTATAGAGAGGGAAACACAATCATGGATTACTTTGCAAACATAGGGAATGGTTTGAATGCCGAGGGAAAGTAATTCTCTCATGCATATTTCTCAAATTTTCAAGTTTTATTAGAGGAAATGTCTTCAACTAGTTGATTATTTCTAACATGTGCTTTTAATGTGCATATTTTTCTCAGTTGAGGTTTATTATGATCTACATTTAATCTTCCTTGAATTAATTGTTCATGTGGAGGATGATCATCAACATATACATTTTAATTGCTTGCTTGTGTGAGAGATTGGATCAGGTGACTCTTGCATTGGATGTGTTAGTAATAACTGAGAGGAGGGGGGGGGTGAATCAGTGGACTCAAAATTTATGCTTCAACTATTTACCACCAATCAAATAAACCTCAGATTATTATGTCCCTACAAGATGCATGCCATGAAATACTTATAATGATTAACTGTCTATCGGTTTTCCTTGTATGTCCTTATTCTCCTTGATTATCGATAAGCAGTAAAACTATTTACCGAAATCATTAAATAAGAAGAGTATACCAATCCATCCAGAAATGCATATGTGAAATGTAAAACAATAAAGTAATAAACCATACACACATAACACATGGATTTTAATGTGGAAACCCTGTTAAGGGAAAAAACCACTGGGATCGGTACCCCAAAATTTCACTCTTTTGAAGTGAGCCCTGTTAGGAGCCAACCCTGTTAAAGGTTACAAACACATTGTTAGGTGTGACCTTGTTAGAGGATTTTACACATAGAGGTTGTCACTTACTATTGGGCATATATTGTTACCATCCTTGAATCAACCTCCTTCTTGGACTGTCAATAGGTATCGGAAAAGTCCAATGCTACTTTCATGAATCAACCTTTTTGGCACTCCTTAGGATGTACCTCAATATATAAAAGACTGTTAAGTCCTGCTCGGTTAAGAGATTTGATGCTTCAATGGTTAAACTAAAACACTATGACCTGTTTCTAATGCAACTTTAAATTGTAGATTTTCAGATCTATTTAAGTACATTACCTCTCTGATCAATGTATCAATTCAATTCTTTGTGATCTACACTTTCTACTTTGTGATGCTATGCTTCACTGTTCGTCAGTGTCTGCAGAATTCTTTAGCTCTCCTTCAGCTTGATTGATTAGGACTGTATGAAGTTCTTCTTCATCAGTTTCTCTTCAACATTCTCTTTCTATTCACTCCCCTTCCCCATGCATACAGAAATGAATTAAGCTTGTCTCTTATATAGACATGATATTCATCGTTTCTTGATTCTTGATTCTTGGCATGAAAAACAATCCAGCCAATTTGATTTAAAGTATAACTCCTAATTTACCTCGTAGCTATCTTCATGCTAGTTGTATAAATCATCTTTAAATCAATTACTTAACTCTGGTTGAATAAAACAAAGAAAACAACTAATTAAGTCTATCTTTAGTTCTTTCCAGCTAGATATTTTGTCATTTTCTGAACTCTCTATTCCATCGGTCAACTCTGCAGCTAGTTGTCGGTGACAACTACCAATTTTTTCGGTGTGACTCCAGTTAGCTTCAGGATCTCCGTTCGTTGGGCATCATTGGATTTTACTTATCAGGCAACTCTATTTTCAACTCGTCGGGTATCTTGTGGTTTTGCTTCATCGAGCAACACTGTCTTTTGCTTGTCGGGTATCACGGTGACTTTTCTTCTTTGCCTTTACTGATGGTGTGCACTCCGTCGGTGTTGTCTGTCACTTGGTGAATACTTGACATTTATGCATTTCTGAAAGCATAACCTTTGTTCCATTGATTCTCTGAAGTCTTTGGACTTATGTACATGACCGTACAGATGATATCAAGTTGACATCAATGACAATACAAACCATTAACTGATTTAATGTCTTGCATTATCTTTAACTTAACATTATCAAACACTCAATCAGTTACATGTCATCAATCTCTCCCTTTGGCATTGATGGCAACATAATATATTATCACACTATACTATTTCTAATACAATATGAAATACAACAGTTGAGATTCATCAAACTACCAATCATTTTGTTCTGTCAACCGATAAATGTCTGATCACCGGTAATCTCTATTTTAGCTTAGATTTTATTCTTGCAACTTTTTAATTTTTGACGTGTTGAGTCTTCTTCCTGTGTCAATTTCTCTCCTTTACCTGTTCTCTCTTTTATGATGTCTTTTTTCTCTTTTCAGCAACTCTCCCTTTGTATAAACTTTCATACAATTTGCTCTCCCTAAGGATATAATCTCTCCCTGTTGGAGTAATCTGATGATGGATAATCTCTCTCTTTTTTAGAAGAATGTGATAATATGGATAATCTCTCTCCCTTTGACAACAATGCCAAACAAATATTTT
>MU227326.1:2956327-2979409 GCA_018584345.1 Thuja plicata | reverse complement strand
TACCATCCTTGAATCAGCCTCCTTCTTAGATTGTCAATAGGTATCGGGCAAGTCCAATGCTACTTTCATGAATCAACCTTTTTGGCACTCCTTGGGATGTACCTCAATATATAGAAGACTGTTAAGTTCTGCTCAGTTAAGAGACTTGATGCTTCAATGGTTAAATTGAAACACTATGACTTGTTTCTAATGCAATTTTAAATTGCAGATTTTCAGATCTATTTAAGTACATTACCTCTCTGATCAATGTATCAATTCAATTCTTTGTGCTCCACACTTTCTGCTTTGTGATGCTGTGCTTCACTGTTTGTCGGTGTCTACAGAATTCTTTAGCTCTCCTTCAGCTTGATTGATCAGGACTGTATGAAGTTCTTCTTCATTAGTTTCTCTTCAGCATCCTCTTTCTATTCACTCCCCTTCCCCTTGCATACGAAAATGAATTAAGCTTATCTCTTATATAGACATGATATTCACCGTTTCTTGATTCTTGATTTTTGGCATGAAAATAATCCAACCAATTTGATTTAAAGCATAACTCCTGATTTACCTCGTAGTTATCTTCATGCCATCTGTATAAATTAGCTTTAAATCAATTACTTAACTCTGGTCAAATAAAACAAAGAAAACAACCAGTTAAGTCTATCTTTAGCTCTTGCCAGCTAGATATTTTGTCATTTTTTGAACTCTCTGTTCCGTTGGTCAACTCTGCAGCTAGTTGTCGGTGACAACTGCCAGTTCCGTCGGTGTGACTCCAGTTAACTTCGGGATCTCCATCCGTCGGGCATCATTGGATTTTACTCGTCGGGCAACTCTATTTTCAGCTCGTCGGGCATCCTGTGGTTTTGCTTCATCGGGCAACACTGTCTTCTGCTTGTCGGGTATCATTGTGACTTTTCTTCTTTGCCTTTATCGATGGTGTGCACTCCGTTGGTGTTGTCTGTTACTTGGTGAATACTTGACATTTATGCATTGCTGAAAGCATAACCTTTGTTCCATTGATTCTCTGAAGTCTTTGGACTTATGTACATAACCGTATAGATGATATCAAGTTGACATCAATGACAATACAAACCATTGACTGATTTAATGTCTTGCATTATCTTCAACTTACCATTATCAAACACTCAATCAGTTACATGTCATAAGGATGTGGCATACTTTTTCCTTTTGTATTAACAAATGGTAGCCTTCTCCTCTTTGTTAGTGTGGCTACATCTTCAGTGCTCTTTGCCTTCGCTAATAGCCAAGACTCCAACGCCATTGGTACTTGTCATACATGTCATCTCAAGGAAGATAATAAATTCTTGTCTAATCCCACCATAGTATCTTCAATTGGTAATCTACTCCAATTAGAAGAACATTGTCATTAAATATGCTATATGTTATATTGGGTACCATTAAAGTCACACAACTCCTCCAATTAAAGTTAAAAAATTCTAACTATTGGGGTACAAGTAGACGACTAGTAGTACATGTAAAATTTATTAATGAACTTTTAGTTCACTTTTTTGATTTCTATAAAGTTAGTAATTAAAGATTGAGTGAGTAAAGAGTGAATAGTAATTGGAACACTTTTCTCCTATATGCAAATTTGAACTTAAATTTGATATATAAAGTTAAATTTGAATTATACGTAATATTTTTCAAAATTGAGATATTTGTTTATTATTGCTATTACATTTATTACCTGACAGTTTAGAATAGAACCTATTCACTTGTTCTCACTTATAAACGCTTACAAAGAATGTGATTGCATAAAATAAATTTTGAATTTAAATTTAAATTTGAATCTAAATGAATGAATGAATGATTTTAACGACGTCTACGAGCTCACAACCTTAAGGGCCCGTTTGGTTGGCGGAATTTGTGCATGCTGGAATTGCCAATTCTAGAATTGAATCCATTCTAGGTTTGTGCTATTCTCAAAATGAATTCTAGAATATGGCAGTCCTGTTTGGTTCACCTGGAAGATGATTGAGAAGATGCAAATTCTGTGTTTGGTTCCACACAACTAGAATTGGAATTGGAATTTTGTTTGTGTACACATACACATATACACACATACACATATATACACACATATGTGTATACACACACATGTGTATATATACACACACGTGTGTGTATATACACACATGTATATATACACATGTACACACACATACATGTATGTATATACACATACATACATGTGTATATATACACATGTATACACATACATACATGTGTATATATACACATGTATACACATATACACACATATATACACACACACATATACACACATATGTGTATATAAATATGAGTATGTATATACACATGTGTGTATATATACATACATGTATATATACTATATATACACACAAAAGTATATACACACATGTATATTCACACACAAGAGTATATACACACATGTATATTCACACACATGTATGTATATATACACACATATACACATGTGTGTATATACACTCATGTGTACATATACACATGTGTATATACACATGTGTGT
The DNA here is from genome assembly GCA_018584345.1 of Thuja plicata. Lineage (NCBI taxonomy): Eukaryota > Viridiplantae > Streptophyta > Pinopsida > Cupressales > Cupressaceae > Thuja > Thuja plicata. The sequence continues at coordinate 2,976,897 of MU227326.1, read as the reverse complement.
ATATACACTCATGTGTATATATACATACATGTATCTATACTATATATGTACATGTGTGTATATACACTCATATGTATATATACACACATGTATATACACACACATGTATACACGTGTGTATATATACACAGATTTATATATACATTCTGATAGCAATATAATATTAACACAAAAATGGGAATGAATTTTCCTTCACAAAATAATACTCTCAATTCCAATTCCAATTCCAGGTCTTGAGGGGGAATTGTGGAATGCTCAAAAAGGCCCAAAATTAGAATTCACATAACCCTCTTCCAATTTTTAATTTTGAAACCAAACAGGGAATTGAACATTTTGGGAATTCGGAAATGCCAATTCCCATTCAATTCCAATTCCACCCCTCAACCAAACGGGCCCTAAAGTATCTTTATATTCCTTTCTATATCTGACCTCTTTTATCAAACTCACTAAAAAGCTAGAAGTTTAATTGATCTTATCCTCGTCAAATAAACTATAGGTATTATCGACTTTCATAATGATTTTGTACTCAGCACCGATATCTTTATACGGTACACATTTTGTAAGAAAGTACCATTGTGTCTCAATGAAACCATTTAACGTAGGTAATTTTGATTTTAGTCCCAACGGTAGTCTGATTCTTATGTGTGCGTGGGGTAATCTCCTGTTTGTATTTAAAAAAGTACTCTTCGGGGTTACAATTGTGCGGAACAATTCCAGTTGCTTCTTTTCACGTGGGTCACAAATTTTGGAGGAATATCAGGTTTTGGACTAAATTCCCAACGCATTTTTTTGGCTAACAACTTATGTGTGTATTCATGTTTTGAATCCATGCATTGATCAATACCTTACGAAAGTATAAATTGCCCGAGCAAAACATTGTGGAGCTTTTGATGTTTTTGAGCCGAACATCTGTGGGTTTTCGCTTTTTGAGCAATGTCAATCTTATGAGTTACCACTACAATCAGTAATATATCCGTCGTGTCTTAGTTTGTGGAATCGGTATAACCATACTGTTACCAATACATTTTCCATATGGCTCAATGTGCTTTTACGTTGCATTCCTGTCTTTGTAAACCAGCTTACCCTTTGGTTGAAGGACCTCATTCTGGAACTAATAACAAAATTTCATGCTTCACAAATCCATACCCAATTTCCCTTGGTTTAAAAAACATCAGAACCGGTTTCCGAGGAAGGAATTTAATGGTTTCTCATACAAGCTTATCAATGCCAAAGGCAGTAGTAGCAGATTTGGAAAACACTGAAAGCACAGCAAATGCTTTTGAGGTACTGTTCATTGTCTTCCTTTGTTAAGCCAAACCAGTCTTTGATTTACTCTTTTCTGTACTAGTGCTGGTTCTTATTACTGGTTTTCACGATTCGGCGAATGCATTTATTATTGTTATTATCATATCCATTCTATACTGCATAAACTCTTTTTTTTCTGAAGTTTTTTTGGGCGATAGAAAATAAGATTTCATTTATCGAATACACGAGTACTTAAACCTAATTCTTACCGCTTTGTCAAAAAGGTTCACAACATGCTAAGATATCTGTGTTTACTTTGCCCAAAAATCATTTTTCTTGCATAAAAATAAACATAAATTTGCTTAAACTCCATCGAAACAAAATCCTCTTGTTGGCAAACTTAGAAAAAACGGCGTTGCAGGAGCCCGGCTGTAAAAAGAACATGGTAATCATAAGTCGAAATAGCCAAACCAAATGTCGGAAAGGAGCCTAGCTATAAATTGAAAGAATTCAAACAACTACAAACGATCCGTTTCTAAGGGCATAGTAACCATAAAGCATCGAAACCGAGTACCAGAAACAAGCCATATGCTAATCTTTGTCATTGGACAAACAAGGCCAAAGTTATCCTTAACATTTATCTGTTATAGAACTGAGTACATTTTGAAAAGAATGAGTGAGAAATAGAGAGTTCCAGAATGCTGAAGATTGACATGAGGGCCATGGCCACAGTAAATCATTCAAACCCAGAAAATGAATTCTCGGGCTGAATCCAGCTGCATTTAGAAAAACCAGCATAATACTGTGTGTCTCCTTGTATCATCAACTTGACAAAAAGGGTATTCTGACCATGAATTAGACAAACAACAGCTTCCCAATACCTCAACAATCACTCAGATTGGAAAAGCGTGAAAAGCAAGGCATTACAATAGCTTTCAGCAGTGTAATACATTGCAAAGTTGGTAAAAGCGGGGGACTAAAACAGAAACTTCAATACCCATAGTGAAGCAAAACATATTTAATATTTTTCTTCTTCTTGAAATTAGTAACTAACAAGAGTGCCACAAAAACATATGGCATCCTTCAATTCTCATCACCAATAAGAGCACTGATATTATAATGCCACAGAGTGCACTTCTGGTCCTTACCTTTGAATACAATAGATCCCATACAAGACTCTGTAGTGCAATATTGTCATATCATGGGTCAGGAAGTAAAAGCAGATAAAAAAATTATGTAGAGTCTCACTCCCATTCCTTGAAAAGCTTTAAATGATAAGTTCATTATCAAAAGTAGCATTGCTAATCATGCCCAGTAACCATGTATACCTAAACATAGTTGGTTTTAAGTTAAAAGTTAACAAAAGTACTGCCAGTGCCAATACTGCTGTGACAAAATTTATCTATCAACATAGGAAAAGGATTTTAAGCCTCTTTCTTGGAGCAGCTGATATCAACCATTGGATAATAGGGCCTGCACAGTCCAACAGCTTTATCGTTGGCTATGGCAGTGTTGAGTACCAAAACTACTGCTCCAAAAGACTAGAACACAGTTTTACCATCAAGGCTAGGGGGTGTCATCAAGAAGGTAAAACCAAGGCTCATCTATAGATCATGGAGGGTTAAAGGCCAACCAATGAGAGTGGGTAAACTCTCCTGCACTCTGGTCTCAGCTAAACTCAGGAGAGTATTCTTAGAGGTGACCTTGAATAAGGTTTTTTGTTACAGTTGGAAAATAAACATGTAATAAACAAATTACAGTGATACTTGAATGTGAGTTTTGATCCCAAAGGCTGTCATCAAACGAAAAATTCTCACTACTATGACCTCTTGTATAGCTGATAATGACATCATTGCAAGAAATACAAGATGAAGGCAAGTAAATATGATTCACCACGAAGGACAAACCGACAAGGTTTGATAATAATGTTCCTCTGCGAACAGCATTGAATCATGAATGGCAGAACTATTGGTAAATGATTTGTTTGTTTCAAGGGTGTGATTGGCCAAATATTTCCTAGAAAGGTGCCTATCCATTGGGAAACAGAGTCACAGTTTACCAGAATGAGGAACAAATAGGAGAAACAAAGGATGACATGCCACTCAATTGCATACACCATAGATGTGCACCCAATATTAAATATTGGATGAAGTCACAAACATAGGACATCCTTAATAATCCATCAATATACTACTAAACCCCATATAAAATGTACAAGAGACCATTACAAGATTTTTAATGAATTAAAGGTTGCTACATTAAATTTGCATTCCATTCATATCATAAAGCATGGCAAGAGAAACCCTAGCAGATCGAAGGCCACTCAAAAGATTTACAGGAGTTCATGGAGATGTTCTTGTGCTTGACATCGTGTTAAACATTACAAATTCCTTGAGTTTCCTGACCTTGTTGCTCAAAGTGGACTATACTGGCGTCATCTGAAATCCTATATTTCTTTGGTGCTTGTAGGCATTTGGAAATAGCAATGACCAATCCTTAGAATGAAGGATGAATAGATATTTGTAGTTGCGAGAAACCCATGTCTTTACTGCCCATGAAAATTTGCCTGAAAATTGGATGTTTCAAAAAACTCTGTTGCATTGATGGTGGCCCATGCAAGAGAACTCCATTCGTTGTTTAAAAAAAAATACATATGGAATCACATCTAGGGGAATGAATCACATTTCTAGGTAGGAAAACAATTTTGGAATGTTGCAGAGGTCTAATTAGGGCCTCAATGGCAATTTGGAAGTTGTTGGGGTAGGTGGATGAGTGAATAGTGTGAAACATGGGATACGTTGGAGTTTTAGGGGTTGTGGGTTGTGGGCTGTGGATAACTTTTGATAGGTACATGGGGAAAGGGATGGTAGAAAGGTGGACAGGGGAGAGGGATGAGGCCAAGGAATGGGTGAGAGAGATGCTAGGATAGAGAAGTCTGAAAGTCTAATAGGAACCAAGGAAAAGTCAGACTTGGAAGGAAAAGATGACTAGATGAAGAACTTTGAAAAATCGCATAGAAGATAAGATTGGAATTTTAGGATCAAGGATGAGAAGGGAAAGGTAACTAGATAGAGGCAAGGCCACAACTTCAACAAGGAAAGGAATCTTGGCACAGAGGTTTAGGAGTTGGGACATCAGAGGGATTGGGGATCGAGGGAATGATGTGCTGGGTACCTAGCTAAGGGCAAGCCCATTACTTTGTTGTTGAAGGGTAAGTGGAAGGAGTTAAGGTTTCAGAGATCAGGGGGAACACAAAGATGGTACTTGAAGAAGGGAGGCTTTAAACTATGGCGTTGAAAGAAAATTAAGGCAAGGATGGGGAAATTGGAGTTTGGGGATTGGGGGTGCCAAGGAAATGGTACCCGGGGAAGCAAAGGTTTGAAACTACGATGCACAAAGGAATTAGCACAAAGGATTGGGGTTTTGGGGGTTGGGGGTGACAGGGAAATAGTACCTAGGGAGTGGAAGCTCCGACAGCCCAAAACACATAGGCATTGAACACAAAACACCCAAGACTTAGGATTTTCTTGGATTTTTACAACTTGAGAGGACCCACTTGGAATTGTTCAGATTGGTCATTAGTGGTGGGTAACATAGGGTAAGGGACTTAAGCAAAATTTGGCACTATGGGATTGAGTCCCGAGGGGCAGAATGCAGTTGAAGTTCTTTGCCTGTAGTTTTACTCTGAATACCCAGTCTTTCACAGATCAAATCTGCTTTTTATCTCAGCTACTTCATATACAGAGAAGTCTCCTTTGAACCTAGGAATTGGGAATGCTTAAAGTCCACGTAACAGTATTGAACCCTACAACTTTTGCCGTTTTTCAAATAATTGAAACAACTTTACAACAAACCATTACATCTGTTGTTAAGGTAATGCCATACTATCCATCGACTGCAATATTCACATATAATTCCCTTCAAGATACAATACAAATCTTAATGAATCCTGTATATTCCACTTGCTCTTTTTTAATCTTTAATTTTGCCAACTCCTTTAAGCAGTTTGTATATGATGTTTTTAGTACATTATGGCAGAGTTACGCATCAATAAGATGTAAATTTTTTAGCGTTTTATATCGAGTCAACAAAGTTAATTTGGAAGGGCCACCTATACATTTCATTGCAGATAAGAAAAAGAAGTCTCTAGAATAGACACAAAAATGTCCTTTGTGGTACTTTACAGCTAAACATTTATTATGGCCATTGGATGTTGTTCCCTGGACTGTTCATCAGCATTGTGCATGGGTGAGAATGGTCTTGCAGGATGATTGTAGTGATTGTCACCGCTGTTTGGGTCTTTCTATTTCTCATGATTTTCCTCCAGATGTTGGTTGAATTCTATGGGTAGAAAGATTGTATGAACATTGAGTTTTGAGTATTGATTTGTTTTTGTTGATACTCAGGAAACTGTTCACATGAATACAGTGCTTGAAGAGCTTGAGCTCTCTGAGTTGACTTCAATATCACCTTTAGATGGGCGATATGCCAATAAAGTTAAGGAGCTACGATCAATTTTCAGTGAATATGGTCTTATTCGGTATCGTGTTTTTGTTGAGGTATACCTTTTTCCCTTTACATTGTATAATCCCTTGACATTGCTACAGTGAAATTATAGTTTTCAATTTTGTTTCTATTGTGCCTGAATTTATCTAAGGTTTATTCTGACTTGTCATTACATTTAAAAGTTGTATTTCAATTTTAACTTCCCTGATGATGTCCATGGATCTTCCTATTTATCTGGTCCAGGTTAATTATTTAGAAGGGGAATATGTGTTATGGGGGTCAACCAAATCATGGATACAAATTTGTAATAATATTCTTTGGCAAGTCTAAAATGCTAGATGCATATTTGCTTGAAGGTGGTCATAGATTTTTCTATGCTGATTGGGGTTAATTAGTTAGATGGGGTGTTGTGCTATAGATAAGTAACCGAATCTTGAACATAAACTGTAAATTATTCTTTGACTAGCACAAAATTCTCGAAAAGTATTTGGTTTTCTCAAACAGTGGCAAGCAAGAATGATCTAAAGCAGTAAATTTATTTAATTTCATTAGTTTATCTATTTTTGGATGTGAGATTAGAATATTACAAGAGGCACAATCATTTCATCCAGCCCAGTTTGCAAATGAATCACTTCTGATCTCATGGATGGAAAAAGAGAGGAATAGAGAATATACTAAGTTCAAAGGCATATTATATACATATCAAAAACTGCAAAAGCATTTTACATAAGATAACAAACCTCTCTTGTCCTGCTTAATGCTATGTCGCTTGCTAACAGACAGGACAGTGGATAAAAATACCCTTAAACATATGTGATATGTAATAAGCATGGATATTCTCTGACATGGTGATCAATTATGGTTGTATTTTTCTTATGTGTTGTTCCTAGTTCTGTGCTATTGTGACAGCAAACTAAGGCTGCATAAAGATACTCGATGGCTGCGATCGGCATCATATCTATCAATCTGACCATTGTTACCATTGCACATCATATCTATGGCTGCTATGTTGCTTGATAATAGACAGGACAGTGGATAAAAATACCCTTAAACATATGTAATCTGTAATTAGCATGGATTTTCTCTGGCATGGTGATCAATTATGGTTGTATTTTCATTATGTCTTGTTCCAAGTTTTGTGCTATTGTGACAGCAAACTAAGGCTTCAAAAAGATACTCTATGGCTGCTATGGTAGGAAGAGTGGTTTGTATCTTGTTTAATATAGACATTACTTTTGAAGCTAATCTCAGTTTGTATTCTCATTCAAGCTGTTGGAAGGTAACTATTCTAAGTCTTGCTAGATACCTGGGGTGTTGAAGGACTGGAAACAGAGGCATTGTGGCACAACAAAGGCAGGAAATTAGTAAAAGCACCGAGCGGGTTCTATCAGCAATATTACTGTGAGCAAGGAGCGGTGTTACCAGAAGGTGGTTGCTAATAGAAATATTGGGTCTGTAACTACTGGGATCGGGAGTTTCCAAATAAAAATCGATTTAAAGAAATTTTTTGTTTGGGCTTGGACTGGTGAAGGATTTCCGCATTTTCCAAGTTTTGCGAATTGGTGTATGAGGGGAGTCCGATTTGAGCATAGCACGATTTACTGCAAGGCATTTTTTGAAGTTTTATCTGTGAAGGAATAGACGTGAGTATCCATGTGTACGTGAATGGAAGATTAGACAATGGAGAGACAATATTTCATACTCTTGAATAATGTTCATGAATCTTTTATGCAGTTCATTCATTAGAATAGTGAATCATGTATGTTTCTAGCATTGGTATTTCTCTTCAGGATAGGTTGATCCTATGAACTATTAGTAATCTCTCTAAAATGCTTCCAGGATGGATCGAGGAGCATAAGGATGATGAGAGATTGCATTCAAGGGAGGAAGAGCTTGATGCATCCTGTGAGGAAGTCACGCAGGCTGAAGAATGGAGACACAACTTGCTGTCATAGGGCTGAGTTGGTGGCACATAACTGGAGACATCTCTCTCTCGAAGAACCTATTTAGATTGTCTTGTGATCAGTTTCTTCTAAGAGGAGAAATGAAACGCAAATGGAGTTAAATTTTGAGAATTCAAGGCATGAGTTGAGAGCATTGAGGTTCTAAGATCAATAGAGGGGAGTTCACTTCCAGAGAATTTCTTTGCAATCTCTGAGGCAGGGATAAAGAGGGATTTCTTTGAAGAAGTAAAGATGCTAGCTAAGTTGGTTGCAGTGTTGCAAGGCTATGTGCTAAGGTCCTTGGAAGAACTCGTCAGCTCCAGAGAACAAAATTGCACGATCAATCTGGATTTGACATTGGTAGCTCCGTAAACATAGGGTGATCTGGGATGAGGTCGAGGAGGATAGTCCTGGACTCTAGCATGTCAGAAGTTTCGCAGGTGTGTGTTGAAAACTGTTTCTCTAAAGCAAGCATTCTTGAACGAGGAGGTCAGGAGGTTGATGCAAGTGCTTGGAGCTTCAAAGGGAGTCACATCATCATGAAGATTTGTTGTAATGTATATTTCTCTGTGAGAGAAATAGGAGGTGAAAGCCCTTGTAATGTATATTTCTATGCGAGAAAGAAATATGAGGTGAAAGCCCTTGTAATGTATATTTCTTTGTGAGAGAAATATGAGGTGAAAGCCCTTGTAATGCATATTTCTTCGAGATGGAGAAATATGAGGTGAAAGCCCTTAAGAGATGTGTCTCTTTCCACACATGGGAGCAGCCATAATGGACGTCATGTTGAGAGATTCCATGATGACATCACGTTGAGTGATTTTGTGACGGGCATTTGTGTATATGCTTCTTTCCACACATGGGAGTAGCCATGGTGGACATGATGTTGAGAGATTCCATGACGACATCACGTTGAGTGACTCCATGATGTGAGCTTGTGTATATGTTTCTTTCCACACATGGGAGTAGCCATGGTGGACATCATGTTGAGTGATTCTATGATGTTATCACGTTGAGAGATTTCGTGATAAAAATCTTTTCCACAAATGGTTGTAGCCATTGTGGGTGTCATGTTGAGATATTCCATGACATGGATATCTGGAAAGATACCTCCCTAGCTAAGAGGGAGTGTTGGAGATATAGCGTAAAGAGATATCTTTCTCTGCGAAAATTCAAATTAAATAAAGGACTGAGGTAGCAGTCTCGATAATGTTTTGTTGTTTCATATGCTGTGAAGACGTATCATTGCTAACATCCGACAGGTATTCCTATATCGTCATCGTATTTGTAACGACTGACTCTTTATTGATTGGACAATGAAGAGTCCAACAATGAAGAGTTTGACTCTTCATGAGGAAGAGAATTTGATAAGTCTGGGCAAGGCATTTTATCATATATGTTACAGTTTGATATTCTTTGGTTGATTAATGATGAATATAGAATTTTTTATTTGCTTCAAGGAGATCGATATTTAGAAGAATTCTTTATTTTTTTATTCACATCAAGAGAAGGGACATATCTATTGTTGTATGAAACTTGCCTTGTATAAGGCTTGATTGTTGTATGTAGAATTCTGCACTTCTTTATCTAATATATAAGAGATTATTTGTTGGGTTTTTCTCCCTTGTGTAGGAGGGTTTTCCTAGGGTAAACATTGTGTTCATTGTCTTATGTATTGCTTTTCTGTTTGCTTTCATTTCTAATCCTAAAAAAACCAACACCATTTTCTAAAAAATGACTGGAATTTCTCGACAAAGAAGCAACAATTTTTTTGGAGTTTTTAACATAATCTTGTGTTGCATACAATTCACAAATGATTAGTAAGATGAATATAAACAAATTTTTAGTGATTGTAATGACATTCACCAAATTTCAAACTTTTTGGTCTAAATGTGAAGAACCTTGTGACATAGCTTGCAATCAGTTGAACATGTCGATTAGATGTTTTCTTAAATGCTTGAGTTATAGTTGTAGTTGTATAAAACATAAAAAAAGAAAGCAATGAATCAAACACAAATTACAATGAGAGATAGACACAAGGATTTTAACTTAGAGATTTCTATTCTAGGAAAGCTCCAACAAGGGCAAACCTATACTGTTTCATCTACATTATTTCCTTGCATAATCACAAGCTCGTCTTCCCTAAAGGGTGACAAAGATACCGAGTCTGACATATACATGGTATCCTAACACTTTCAAATGTCGTAGATTACTACTATAGCATGCTTGATTTCCATTACTAGGTGCACATATTTGTGAAATCATTTGCTACCTCACGAATTTTCTCTGACAATGGTCAGATTGTACGGAATTGCCTTTATTTCTTCTAAAATATATCTATTTGAGCCAAGAGGATGTACTTATGATAAGAGTGAAGCATTGAGTTTGATAGAGGAATCATAAAGCCTCTCATACTAAGAGATGGGAGAAGAATTGTTTTAGACTCCCTTTAACAGTTTTCTCTTTGAGTTTGTACCATATGGAATAATTTTGGCTATAGATGAATTTGTTTGAACAACCCTGTTCGGTGAACACATTTTCCATTGTGGCCTAAACTATGGAATGTTATGAACTTTCAACTGTGGTTGAAATTGTCATTTTGACTATTTTCTTCCAATGTGCTTGTAGGATATTTGGGCCACCTTTGAAGCCCAATGTACTTGTTTTATCTTTATTGCAATCGACTTCGCATGCCTACCTTGTTTAAATCTATCTTAATGAGCTTAGACACCTAAAATGTATTCCCACATTTCCAGTGTCATCATAGTAGATCCATCTCACATACCCCTACTCCCAACATTAATTAAATAAGTTTTGATTATTTAGTTAACAAATGTAACCATTCTTCCAACATTAGTCAAATAAATAACCATTTATTTAATTTATTCAATAAATCCAACCTTTCTTTTAAAGTTCCAACTGTAATTGAATAAGTCACATTTATTTAATTAAGTTAATCATTCCTAGAAATTAAATAATTACAAAATATTTCTTTAGATTCCTCTAAAATCCTCCTCATTAGTTGAATATACAAATCATGTTTAGTCAACTAATTATCATTTCTACATTCCTCCACCACTTTGTTTAAAATAAAAAAAGTCAATCTTGCATAGGCCTCTAAGTGCACATGGGGGAATTGAACCAAAGACTTGGGGAGAAGAGAGTCTAGGAATGAAGCGAAAGGTAATTGGAGTTCAAAGGACATTGAGAGTGAACATATAGAGGACTCGTACGTGGTTGTGAGGGCAAGTGAGGCACTAGAACATCGATAGCAAAATAGTCCAACCATGTCCAAGGCACAGACTGTGCACTGATTGAGAAAGATGGTGACTCCTTCGACAAGTCCAATGTCAACAGGCAAACTCCCTAAGCTCATTGGAATTGGATTGGAGGACTTGATAAGGCATTGTGAGATGTGCGAAACTATTTGGATAGCAAGTAGTTATGAGGACAAAGACTATTAGCTTAGAGCATTTCCAATGAGGCTACGAGGTATAGCCATTGACTAGTTTACAGAGTTTGATGGTGAATCTACAATTGCTTGGGACACACTAAAGGAGTTCAAGGTCGAGTTCAAATTGCTATGGAATGACAATGAGATCGTTGCCAAGATCTATAACACCAAACAGGGAAGTACGAGAATGTACAAGCTTACAATCGTAGGTTCAAGGAGTTGTTGGTCAAGCTAGAGAATCAACCAATTGACATGTTGAAGAAGTAGTGGTTCATTGAGGGATTGATTGCCTCATTGCGCAAGAAAATGAAAATGTGGTACCTCTATCATCGTACGATGATGCTTATAATTGGTCGATGAACATCAAGAGTGAATCAAAAACATCCTCTTGGGGAAAATGGAATATGGACGATGACAAGAGCACTACAGGTAGCAGGGATGAAGAATCCAAAACAATTCAGGCCCTATGACAGGATGTGATGGGAATGATTAAAGAATTGAAGGCAGAGAAAGGAACCAATAAAGAAACTAATGAACTATGGTGTATTGAGTGCAAAATTTGAGGGAAACACGAAAGGTAATTGTCCTAAAAAGATGTTTTGTGAGATTTGCTAGGTGATGGGTCATTCAATAAAAGGCTGCCTATATAATTTGAAGACCAAAAATACACAAGTACTCTTCACACTGGGAGAGTCCACTCCATTGAAGCCACAAAATGCATGGTATACAATACAATTCAAAAGGACGACCTATCATAGCGTGCCAACAATGTAGCAAATGTGGACACTTTGCGAGAGACTACTAGAATAAGAAAGACTACATACAATTATTGTGCAAATGGCGTGAACCAGTTGACTTTAAGACATCAACTGCTTGAAGCAACAGGGTATTATTGTGCTAGATGTGGAGTCGCAAGACAAGGTAGTTGTGGCAATCATGAGGGAACATATGAAGAAAGCGATGTACCCGAACTCTCGTATGGAGGAGTGATTTTGAGAAGCCAGAGCAGAAGTAGAACAAGTGATGGTGAAGGAACAAAGAACCTCCAATGAAACTGCAAGTGCGTCATTGTGGTCAGAGTCAGAGAACATAGTTCGATAGGTGCTACAAACAAGCCTACCCCTCAAGATGACGAGCATTCTTCAAACCATAGCACAACTAAGAATGACAATTACCAACACAATCGATGATGATCAAAGTTGGCAACAAGAAGACCCAAGTAAAAACATGATAGTAAAGCCGCCGCTCGAGGGTGAACAAGTCATTGACCCAATGTTGTTGACAGTGAACATCATGAAGCAACCGATTGTTGTTCAAATGGAAATCATGTGGAAGAGTCTCACAAATACCATTGTCAATGGAGGCTTGGGAGTAAACATATGACCAAAAGACACCTAGAAGTGCCTCCAGAAACCAACCATGTGGCCACCAACATTTCACCTGGTAGGTGCCAACCAACATGGAATTAAGCCGTTGGGAATGCTGATGGCACACTAAGACCCTTGTAACGCCCCCACTAAGGAACCTGAGAGGACAACACTGATCTAACCAAACTAATGGTACAAATATTTTTTTTCTCCTAACAACTACAACAATTCTTTAAACATGATAATAACACTTAATTCTTTATATGCATTTTACAAATTACATTACATGAAAGCGGAATTAAAAATACACTATCATATTACTCAAATGCTTATTAAACATTAATGCACAATTAAGCACTTAATCCTAGGTTCTCACTGAGTTCCTTAACATAGCTACTAAAGAAACATATCTATAACATATGCTATCATCTAGATATAACAATGAATTGCTTCACAAGAAATGTAGCATTATGTTCATTAGATCTGGGTTCATTTTATAGCACCAAACTCAAGTGTTCCTAAATAATTTTTTTTACCAAATTAACATCATCATATGACCATTTAAGATAACCAATTTGTCTAAGTCTAACCTAGTCATTTCATTTTCCCAAAACATTAACATTATTTAACCTCAAAGATAACCGACTCTAATTATCACCTATTGATTTCTTTACCATATGATCATTCATAAGACAACTAACATTATCATTTACTCTAACCTACAAGTATATTGTTTACCAATACATATACATTATCACAAGCACATAAACTATCCACTTCTAACTTTACATTCCATTGTTCTCTTTATATAATCAGATTCTTTACCAAATATATTTACAACAACGCTCTTTCTAAACTATAAAACAATGTGTAATATTACATTTACATCATTCTCCTTCTAGGAGTATACAAATTACATCAACATGTACAAAAGTATATATCACATGATATAGCAATGTGTACAAATGAAGATCTCTAATGCAGCGTAAATGAAGGTATTGGTACAAAGGTCCATCCACACAATCACGAACAATAACAACACCTTGATAGAGAAAGATCACTACCACTTGACCACGTGGAACTCGAAGGCCCACTCCCACCGTGCTAAGGAGGTAAACACCAAGGCCCCACACCAAAACAAGCAATCCAAACCAGAAATCAAGGAAGTGACCAAATCTCCATACAAGGCAACGAAATGCAAGAAATCATAAACAAGGCAAACGCTACCAAAGGCGTAAACACAAACCTATAGGAAAGGAACTCTAGGATACACATGGGATGAGTGTCATCACATTGCTCCCTCTTGGGTTACCCTGGTCTGGTCACTCTGGACCCAACCCCCAAGTGAGACTCATGTGGAACCAAAACAGCCTTTTGTGAGGCAAGATAGTTCGATTATGCCAATCTCAACAGTCATTTTCTCCCACTCCCATCCTTAGCTTGTAGTAGCACTTGAGGCATGGGCGAGGCACAAATATTATCTTGATTAATGTTTTACCCCGGTTTAGGTTATCACTTGATTACATAACTCTACAATGAGTTACCCTAGTCTGGCCTCTTTACGGCCCCGACCCCCATTGAGAGCCACTCAACCTATCATATACCTAGGTTCCCTAACCCTTAAGTTCAAAACCATATAACAGGAACATAAATGAATCATAAACACATGAGATACATCATCTTGAATTCCATTACAGCATTGAGAATCAGCATAAACTGGTTTAGGGACACATACTTAGCTCATCTCTCATGGACAAACCCTATACCCTAATCAAGAATCAAAATTGAATCACGTCAACATAATGAAATTTAAACACCATTAAATCTCATGAATCAGGCATACCACTGCCCTACAGAACATTCAAGACTGATAAAACATAATATAAATCAACCCCTAATGCCTTTGGTTTACACCCAAACCCTAAATTTTGACTAATTTTGAGAAAACAGAGAAGCAACACAATTGCCAAAGAAGTAACGCAATTACCAAAGAAGCAACGCAATTGCTATAGTGCTGCAATGCAATTGACACAATTCTGCAACACAACTGACATAATTGTGGAACACAATTGCCTGGTAAAGCTAGGACAATCAATGCACAAATTAGTTTGACAAAATGCATGAAATAGGGCATTAATTGAGCCCTGGAAGCATAATCTGAGAGAAACCCATTTGAGGTCTCTCATTTTCCTTTCCATAAAGTCAATTAATTGAAACCCTAGATTCATTTAAACAAGTGAAATAAAACAATTTCAAAACCAGGCTGCATTAAAGTCTAGGAAGACACATTATTCAAAGCATCATAATGACAATATCATTTCCAGATTTTCAAGGAATGAATAACATTTATTTAAGACATCATAACAACACCAAAAAGGCATCACAGACATAATAAAACAAGCATATAGAATAAGGGATTCAATTCCTACCTCAGGTCCTGTGGAGATCCAATCAAAGGAATGAAGCGATGCAAAGAAGACAATCCAACTTCCAGCAATCTCCAATGAAAGATGCAGCAATCAACCACTACCACTTCCAGAAATATGCAAGGAAATCAATCCAATAACCACAACAATCACTCCGTCAAGTAACCAATGCAAACTTTCAACAATCTCCTCTCAAAAACAATGAACCTCACAATCAAATCAATTATGTTTACTCTGTGGTTGAAACTGTCATTTAAATGTGGTCAAAACACTGTGTTAGGACATTTTCTTCTAATTGTGTAGCTATTAGATGTTTGGATTACATCTGGAGCCCAATGCAAATGTTTTCACTGTTTTGCAACTGACTCTGTCTTTGCCTTGCGCAAATCTGTCTTAACAAAAGCATGTTTTGACCTCTTCTTTACTCTCATGAACTAAGAAGTGCAATTGATCAATTAACAACCTGGATTTTGAACATTTTCCAAGCTCCATTTGGATCAATTTGAGAATGATAAAATATGAATATTATCAGGAGAAAAAAGAAAACAAGTTTTGTAAATTCTCTATTTTTTCAGTTTTCTTGTATCAAGGATGACAGACGGGGTGGATTATAATGCAAAACAAAATAGCTGTTTTTTTTTTCCTGCGAGTTAAACAGGTGAGGAAGAGAAGTTCATTTTACGAAGGGAAATTAAAATTCACAGATTGACTAAGAAATGTTGCAATAGACACTTATGCACGGTGAAAAGCTGTTCATGATAGCATTGAAACAGCAACATTAATTGATGTGAACACCACAATCAATTGCATTTATAGCAGTGGAAGCAAGTGCTGTGAAACTCAGGGTACGGAATTAAAAAAGCCATCTTTACTTCTATTCAGATGTATTTATAAAGTCGTTTATATTACAGAAAGGAAAAAGTTTCCAATTGAGCATATAGTAATGTTGTGAGGTTTTCACACCATCGCCCCATTGCAAATGGGGACCCCCTCTTTTGTTTCCTTCCTGTGATTTTCTAAGATGCCCAAAATTGGCTAAGGGCTGGCTGGTCACCTTGAGTTGCAAACCTGCAAGGGGGCAACATCGCAAATCGATCAAGTGTCTTGATCAAATTTATTAGGCAAGTATCTTGCCCAGTACCATGGTGGAACCCACTGCCTTATGGGGTTAGTTGCCCAATACCATGGTGGAACCCACTGGTCTATGGGGCAGCTTTGGCCAATACAACACTCAGTTCCCAAATTTAGTAATGAAGTTGCCCAATCAGGAGGTGGAGCCCGATGCCTTATGGGGCCAAAATCCAGTGTGCATAGGCCCTACATTTGGCATCTAGAGGCTGCTATCTCAAACTTGAGACCTTTACCATGTAGTATGTGACTTTAAATGTGAATTCCTAAGGATAATGGGCCCAAAAACCAATCAGATCTAAGCATTAAACAAGGCAAACCCTGTCCTATATCCAGTGTGTGGGTTTAGAACATTAAAATGTGTTTGTAATTCGAATTGGCACCTGACCTATGCCTAGCGTGTGGGTGATTCAAGACAAATTAAGCCCAGATCTGGGATAAAAAATTGATAAAATTAGCCCCTATGCCTGGCATGTAGCTTCAGCAAGCTAAATTAGACCCATATAATGGAACATGTGGGCTAAAAATGGATTAATGAGGCCTAGATCTGAGATAACTGTTATCGAAATTCAAAAAACTAGGGCTCTAAACTCGAAGTGCAGGCCCTAATGAGGAAATGTGCAGCCTTTTTAATGACATTGGGTCCAAATTTCTAAAAAAAACAACCTTGGAAAATAGCGTATGGGTTGGGGATTGGATCAGACCTAATTTGGGCCCCATATAATGAAACGTGTGGCCTCATAAGGCCTCTAAATCGAAGCGCCCAGGTCCAAATCCGACCTTAACAACCAAATATAGGACACAAAACTTGAGGCGAGATCACAAATTGAAGTTTAAATGCTAAAATCAGGTAAGGCCTCTAAATCGAAGTGGCTTGGCCCAAATTCGACCTTAACAACCAAATATTGGACACAAAACTCGAGGCGAGATCACAAATTGAAATTGAAATGCTAAAATCAGGCACAAAACTCGAGGTGGCTCCCATATAGAATTTAAATGCTGAGTGCAAGGTGCAAAACTCGATGTAATTAGGAGATAAAAGGATCAATTAAATACAGATCTAGGGTGCAAAACTCAATGCAAGCCCTTGTTATTTTAATATTGCCTCAAACTTAACGCATGAAGGCCTTGCATTTAATGTCCATTACCAATTATAAGGAGGTTTGATCCAATGCAAGATTCTGAACTTTAAATTTCAAAATGAAATGAATTAAATATTAGAATATTATAATGTTTCTTTAATGGTCATCTTAGTTAAGCTTTAGTTTATTAGGTAGTTTCTATTTTTGTCTTTAGTTCACGATTGTTTCTTTTAGAAACATCGTCTTGGTAAATCTATATAAGGAGCTTTCATCTCCTCTGTTTAATACAACTATAATAACATCGATTTACCATAACATGGTATCAGAGCGGGTCGATGGGATTTTATAAAATTTTGGCGAATTTTTTAAGAAAAATTCGAGCCTCTTCTGATCACGAATTTTTTTTCTAGAAATTTGTTTTTTGATTTTTCAAAACAAAAATTGTTGGAGGTATTTTATGAAATTTTGTGGTTCGTCTTCGAAGATTTTTCCTGAAGATTGCAAGCTTGGTTGAGGGTTTTGATCGTGCGATTTACTGGTTTGAGGAAAAGTCCTTATTTTTTAGGGTTGCATGTGCTTTTTGTGAGTTGCATGTGCTATTTTACCATGCGAAGTCTCGTGTTTTGCCGCATGAAGGTTTCTCTGTTGGGTTTATATTTTTTTCCTCAAAAATTATCAGTTGGGTTTTAATATTTTTCCCTTGAAAAATATTTTGTTGGGTTTTCATAAACTTTTCCCTTGAAAAATTTCTGATGGGTTTTAATAATATTTTCATCAAAAATTATCTATTGGGTTTTACCCTTTTTTCCTAAAAAACGAAGCTTTGTATTCTCTGATCCGTGTCTTGGATTCTGTTGTCTGTTTTTGATTGATTTTTCACCTCAAAAATCGTGTTTGGTTTTTTTCCTAAAAAAATCGTGACTTTTTGTAGTTTGTTTTGGGGTGTCGTGCTCTTCTGCAAAAAATTGAAGGGTTTG
This sequence comes from Thuja plicata, assembly GCA_018584345.1. NCBI lineage: Eukaryota > Viridiplantae > Streptophyta > Pinopsida > Cupressales > Cupressaceae > Thuja > Thuja plicata. Next base: position 2,958,769 of record MU227326.1, on the reverse strand, counting down.
CTGATTTTTCCTCAAAATCGTGGCAATTGTTCTCGATATGTTTCTGGGTACAGGGAAGGACAACTCTATTATCCAACATTAGGTTAGAATTTTGTGATGATTTTGTTCAGATGTTTTGCCCGATTCTGGGAAGGTTAGTGGCAGGCTCATCTCAGTGGCAGAGTCAGTGGTAGACTCTTGTCTCTTGTTGCAGAGCATTTTGAAGAAGGGGGCACCCTTCTCTGTTTTTTTGGATGGCTTCTTGGTCATTAACATTTTACAGATCCAGGGAGGGTCTCAGCAACAACATAGTGTTTAGAAGAATTTGTGACCAAAAGACAACAGTTAGACGATGACCATTAAGGGAGGGTATTAGAATTGTTAAGTTTTGGGATAGCTGCAAATGTAATAGCACTGCCTATATTGTATATGATATGTGTTTTTCAAATGCAACAATCTATCTTTCTTTTATATTGGGAAAGAGGCTAGGAGAGACATGTCCCATGCTTCATGGGACATGTCTATTCAATAAAATTTAATTAATCTTATAATGTTTCATCAATCAATTATTAATTTAGAATAATAGATTTAATATTGAATATTAAATCTCATATGATTAATAAAAATATTATATATTTTATTATTAATCAACTTATATTATATGTATTCTAAATGATCATACGACTGAAGCTACAAACATTAACACTCCCTCTTAGCTAGGGAGGATGATCAAACAGAATGTGTAGTGGTCACTTGTGTCAACACTTATGATCCTCACCAGGGCTACACAAAACATCAACACTCCCTCTTAGCTAGAGAAGATAAAATCCATCAAGATGCAAGTCACAATAAATCCATTAATTTTGAAAGAGAGGAGAAATCACCTCACTGTGATATCAGGAGATATGGTATATGCAGGAATATCGAGTCACATGATATTCACCATAGCTCATAAATATCCATGGTATGTGCAACGACTTCAAGTCTCATGATGTTTGCCATATGGATACTAAGTTTACGTAGAGACATGACATGTCTCATACGGTCCATTCAATATGTAATGCTAAGTTCAGAAGGATCCTAATATGATCCATATGGATGCTAAGATATCACATATCACATAACTCGTGATATGAAGTATCACCTAACTCGTGATACAGAGTATCACATATCACATAACTCGTGATATGAAGTATCACCTAACACGTGATACCAAGATATTTGCATATCACATAACTCGTGATATGAAGTATCACCTAACACGTGATACCAAGTTTTACATATCACCTAACACGTGATATGTAAAAACCCCAACCTGGCTATAACCTCAACAACTCCAATTTCTTGACAAATTTAGAAAATATGACATTTTGACAAACACTTTGCAAGCTAATTCAAAATAATGAGAAATCTCTTTGTAGTTGCATAAAACACATATATGGAATTCTAACATAGTTTGAATACAATCATAGTTCGTATTGCAACTATTTATGGAAAAACTTCAATGCTGAACTTTAACTTTTGTTAACTAACGTCCACCTTTATTGAATTCAAATCTGATTGCTATGGCAATTGGAATTACAAACACAAATATAATTATGAGGAACCTGATTAAAGGCACATTGATGATCTCTTCAAATCCACGCAGCCTTTGTCAAATTAATTTATATTCCAACAGTCCGCAACGCCTAGAAATTCATTGACCAAGCCACCACAGTGAATGTGGCTGTCTCAAATACAAACGTAGGCCTGATTTATCTGCTTGGTTCTCCCAAACGCTGATCACAAATAAATCGCTTCAGCTATGAGAAATGATGCCTAGTCCCGTATATCAGTTTTGAACAATGCTGAAGGTCACACGCTCAGCACAATTTGCAACACAACCTCAGAATAATTTCCAGAACTTAACCCCTTATACTTCCACAAGGGCGAGAAATTCAGAATCTCAGAAAAGGGTACAAAGGCCACAAAAGAAAATAAATGTTCAAGCCCTTTCTATAGCTTCATCTTAGCAATAGTGCCATGTTTGCTGCTAAAGAATTACAGTCACAATCCCCAAACTTATACTCCAGATTAATAATCCACACGCTTTGGAAACGATGCCAGCCATCCAAATTTGAAGACGCTGCCTTCAAGCCTCAGATTGCAGCCCACAAATGGCGAACGCTGCTTTGTAGACAACCAAACGATGCCCAAAATTAAACCAGACGCTGCCCTAGCAAACATTAACGTTGCTGGAAGAAATTGCAGCATACAAGAGATAGCCGCAAGCCACTGGAATGCTGTTTTAGTATGATTTAGTTCGCTGCTATTCACATACACAATTCACCACTAGAAGAAGTGATTCAAAGTGCAGATGCCAATTGAGATTTACGCCTCAATTGCATGACATTTTCAGAACTTGGCGTCTACCAAGAAAGAGGAATCTCAAAACCCTCAACACCATAATTCTCAAAGCAAATA
>MU227326.1:2886733-2930067 GCA_018584345.1 Thuja plicata | reverse complement strand
GAAGGGACATGTCTCTTCTAGCCTCTTTCTCAATATAAATGAAAGAGAGATTGTTGCATTTGAAAAACATATACCACATACAACATAGAGTGGTATTACATTTGCAGCGATCTTAAAATCTTAACATCTATGAACCCGTGGTTTTTTTTTCTGTGAACTTGTGTTGTTCGTGGGTAGTTCGTAGGTTTGTATTTGCCGCAATGGGATTTTTTTTCAGTGATCTGCTTGGTCTTTTATGGCTTGCGTGACCAAAGGTTTTGGCAATTTTTTTCTGTGTTTTCTAGGTTTTTTTTTAAATTTTTTTCCTAAAATAGTCATGGTCGGTTTTTATAATTTTTTTCTCCTTAAAAACATTTTGATGGGTTTTTTAAAATATTTCTTGTAGACGATAAATATGCTGCTAGTAAAGTAATAATACTTTGTTAGTCTACTTAGTATCTCACAGTGTAATTAGTTTCCGAGAGGTTGTGTCGGTTGCTGACGGTTAGCGGTCTTAACCAACCATCTGGCACTATTTTTGGTTGACTCAGGAATGAGTTCATGCTATGATTGTATAGACATTACACTTGAGAATAAAGTTATATCTTTTTGCCATTCATGTGTTATATTTGAATCGTTGTGTTAAATGTGCTATATTTATATTCCTGTTTACTCCGAGTATTTAAGCATATACTCTATAGGGAGTAAACATTTTGGCGCTGTTGCTTGTTCGAACATGGAGATCTGACGGAAGGCCAATAGGCGGGATGGTAGAATAATGGGCTGCTCATTTGAGCGACAAGTGTTTGTAATAGACAGTGATGTCAAGGACAACAAGGAAGAAACACAAAAGGATCAATTGATAGGAGACTTGTCACACGTGTGGGAAGTTTTAATCAATTAGTACGTGTAGAGGGAAGCTCGGAGAGAGCAATCCCTGAAGGCATGATACACGGCGAACTCATGGTGCGACCTTCGGTCTATGATCATCTCGAAAGTATTCCAAGGTTGTTGGCTCACAATCTGATTGAAGTGCAAGAATAACGCGAGGAAAAGCAACGAGAGCAACATTGACATCAAATACTACAATGGTACGAAGAAAGAGTAGGGAGGAAGAAGAGCGGGATATCGACCGACATCGTACCCTAGACAATTAATGCCCTACGACCAAACAAGCACCAACGTACCTCATATAACCAAGAGGAGGGAGGAGCAGTACGAAGATCCCTTCGTCTGAGAGAACAGAGTGAGAGAAGATGACGGTTACAAGAAATTGTCGAAAAGTTAGAGTCCAACGAAATCGGAGAGTCTGCAAGAGCCATAGTGTGAGACGAAGCTGTATCAGGAGAGGGAAAGGCTGTGTATGTGTAGTGAGTTGGCCTGGACGACGAAGCGAGTGAAGATCTCGCTGACCAGGCAAGTAACCAAACGGCACACCTTGCTTCCAGTGAAGACTCTGAATCTCTAGACAATACCAGTACCACAAGCTCGTTTGTACAGTCAAACGAAGGGGAAGAGTGGAACATCCAGACCGAGGTTGCCGAAATTTTGGAACTATCTTGCATTGAATGCAGAGCCTATCTCTCGGAGAAGAACCAAGAATAGGGGGACCAAAGTTGAAGACTCTAGGGAGGAGGGATCACAGACAAGGGAGATGATGAAGGTGTAGACGACACAGGTGGATGTGTAGAGGACTCACGTGCTGCCGAGAGTGCAAACAAGGCACCGAAACGTGACCGAGAGAGAGACTCCATTTTGGTGAAATACACACGGTGTTGTTACCAAGCAAGAACGATGGTGAACACCCAGGAGAAGAAAAACTCTCCAAATTCTCAAGAGATGGATCCGACGATCCCGTACGCCATTGTAGGAATTGCGTGATAATATGGGAGGACAATGGCGAAGATGACCATGATTATTGGTTGAAGGCATTTCCTGCCACATTACGGGGAATTGCCATTGACTAGTACACATGCCTGCCAAGAGAGAGCAAAGCATCATGAAATGATATCAAGAGGGCATTCGAAGAGGAATTCAAACTGTTAAGAGATGACAACAAAATAGTAGCATAAATTTATAACACAAAGCAAGGGAAAAATGAGAACATATGAGCTTACAATCATAGGGTCAAAGAGTTGCTCGACAAGTTGGAAAATCAGCCAGTCGATAGGTTGAAGAAGAGATAGTTCATTGAAGGGTTGATTCCCTCGCGGCGCAAAAAGATGAAGGTGGTGCCCCCATCTTCGTACGCTGACACTTGCAATCAAATGATTGACATCAAGAGCAAGAACAAAACATCCCGGGGGAAAAAGGTCAGTGATGACGACAGTAGGATGAGAGCATCAACGGAGAGTCCAAGATTGTACAAGCCTTTGCAGAGGGACATGATGCAGATGATGGAGCTAAAGGCAGAAAAAGAAAGTGCCAAGGAGGGTAAAGAGTTGTGGTGCACCGACTGCAAAGTCAAAGGCCACACAAAGGCTAACTACCCAAAGAAATCATTCTGCGACATCTGTTAAGTACTGGGACATTCCATTAAGGAATGCTCGTAAAATTTGAAGACTAGGAGCACAAAAGTGCTCTTCACCCAAGGGGAGTAGGCGACTCTGCCAACCATACTTCCAAGGCCACGTACAAACCCCAATGCCTTGCCGGATGGGTACTGCAACAACCGGCGAGGGAACAATTGGAATAGCAATAGTAATACACCCAAAAGCAAGATCCAATGCGATGTGAAGGGTTGACCCATGATTCAATGCCAAAGGTGTAACAAGTGGGGTCACTTCGCTCGGGATTGTTAGAGCGGCTAGAACAACAAGAGTATGTTGTGCAAGTGGTGTGGTCCAAGGAACCATAAGGACATCGATTGCCGAAAATAGAAAGGAGCGAATATGCTAGACATAAAAAACCAGGAGGAAGTACTGGTGATCACTAGACTTCAGACCAAGAAGGCAACATACTCCAACCGAAGATGGAAAGGCTTCGAGAAGCCAAGGCTGACGTTGAATAGGTGATGGAGGAGAGAAGAGCCTCAAATGATGCTGCCAGTACTCAACTACGGTCGGAGTCCAAAAACGCTATCATGAGACAGGTGTTGCAAAACCATTGTACCCGTATGGGTATCCAACCTTTTGCAGACTATGCCACGATTAAAGGTGCGCATTACTAATGTAGTTGGTAATGACACAATTGACCAGGACAATGGTAAGCCAATGGAAGAACAAAGGGATAGTCTCACTACCGAGCTGACGATAGGCATTGGGAGGAAGCCTGTAGTCGTCGAGATGGAGCTAATGGGACAAAAGATGATAAACACCATTGTCGACGAACACTCCGATGTGAATGTACTACCGAAGGAGACATGGAAGACCCTTGGCAAGCCAACACTTTGGCCAACAACCTTTCATTTGGTAGGTGTCGACCAACATGACATGAAATCATTCGGGATGCTCATGAGACATGAAACCACTCAGGACGATCATTGGCACTCAATATTTCTCCTTAGACTTCATTGTTATCCTGTTGGAAAAGAAGGCATATGATGCCCTCCTCGGAAGAGGTTGGTTGATCACGACAAAAGCAAACCATAATTGGAAGAACACACTCTCCATTGAAAATGACAGGAAAAATTACGTCATTGAGCTGCGGAATCAATCAGTAAGTCAGGAGTTGGCATCGGACTCAGAGTCCGAGTGCAAAGAGTTTGACATAGGAGGGGTAATGGAACCCAATGATGAAGGGGTATTAGAACATAGTAGTTGCTTTGAAGATGAAACAAGTTCTCTCAATAGGTTTTTCCATTGGCAGATGGAGGACTATAAAGTATTCCACCCTGAATGCAATATGTTGGAAATCAGGGAGATTAAAGTTCAAGGAATTTAAGTTCAGATTGGCAAGTGCACCCATCCTGGCACACCCCAACTAGGACAAAGAGTTTCATCTACATGTGGATACTTCTAACTACGCCATTGGTGCCACATGGCACAAGTTGGCTTTGAAGGGTTGGATCACCCCATTTTTTTCGCCAGTTGCCAACTCTCTATAGCCAAACAAAACTATAGTACAACAGAGAGGGAGACACTCAGCATGGTATATTCTGTATAGAAGTTTCGACACTACCTGCTAGAGACACTGTTTACCTTTTATGTGGACCATTAAGCATTGATGTACTTAGTAAATAAGCTGATCATCCAAGGAAGGGTGAGTAGGTGGTTTCTTATGCTGCAGGAGTTCACCTTCAACATTGTTGTACGACCTTGGAAGAGCCATGTCATACCGGATCAATTCTCAAGGATCAACTTTGGAGAGCCCCCAAGAGGGGTGAATGAGGATTTTCCGGATGCCCACTTATTTCATATTGCAACATTGCCACCTTGGTACGAAAGCATCGGTGAGTACCTATCTACCTCCACATTCCCCAGGGACATGTCTCCAAGCGAACGAAGAAAATTGACTCTAAAGAGTAAGACTTTTCAACGCATTAACGGGTTGTTATACAAGATTGGGCTGAACCAAGTCCTATAGAGGTGTGTGACGTAGGAGGAAATCCTTAGAGTATTGAAAGAGTCGCATGAAGGGTTAGCCGAAGGCCATATGGGACTAGACTCTTCTGCACAGAAAGTGCTACTCGCGGACTCTGGTGGCCGACTCTACATATAGATGCACGAGAATGGGTGTTGGGATGTGACACATGCTAAAGAGTCGGGAAGCCATTAAAACATGATTTATGCCATTGTTCCCTTTGCAGCCACAAGAGTTGTTCGAGAGATGGGGCCTGGACTTTGTCGGACTACTGAAAGTGAGTAGTATGCATCGATGTCGGTACATCGTGGTAGCGATAGAGTACCTTACAAAGTGGGCAAAGGTAAGGCCATTGTCGGATAACACCGCACACACCGCACTCAATACAATAAGGTTCCTATATGAGCAGATTGTAACACACTTCAATATTCCCATTCAAATCACAAGTGATAGAGGAGTACACTTTGTCAATCATGTCTTTCAGACAATGATGACAAAATTCAAGATATTCCACAATTTGTTGAGCCCGTACTACCCTCGAGCCAACAAACAAGCAGAGTACAGAAACAAGGTACTCATGTCAATTATATACAAGTCACATGGAGTGGAACAAGATGATTGGGAAGAGAGGCTTTCAACTGTACTGTGGGCATATCGTACTACGTACAAGGCCACAATGGGACACCCCATTCCACTTGATGTAAGAACAAGAAGCAGTAGCGCCAACAAAGTACACTGTACCAAGCTTGAGTATAGTAGTGGAGAATCGTCTGGGTGACGTCGAGAGCCTGAACGAAAATCTTTTCAACCTCACAAAATTGGACGAATGACAGATTACAGCACAATGGGCAACAAAAGTGGCTCAATGGTGACAAAAATTCTGGCATGATAAACACCTCCGACGAATGAACTTCTAGTCGGGATAGTTAGTTTTAAAATACAACAGGTGTAACGAGATTAAGCTTGAGAAGTTCAAAGTTTGTTGGCTGGGACCCTATAAAGTAAGGGAAGTGGGTCATAATGGAGCAATTAAACTCACTACTCTTGATGACAGATCATTCAAAGAGTCAGTGAGTGGATCCAAATTAAAAGTTTATCAAGAGAGGAAGGTACCCACACTAGAAATCAATATGTTGGGATATGCCACCCGCGAGGATTCGACTATCGGATACGACATAGTCGTTGAAGAGGACCTGGTAATCTGAAATGAACCATATAGGCCAGAAGAAGACTGGGTCCCCAACAAGGAAGAGAGGTTGGCAAGGAATCAGGTGGAGGGAATGGTAGTCCCCTGTGTTCATAAACACCTCATGAACGCATTATTTGGCACATCGACACTTTGGATCCGAAGTGGTGGACATTGGGTGTGGAAGGCGCCATAAAAGGGGGTGCAATTTGGATATGTAGCATATGATATTGATGAGGAGGTAGAAAAGCTAAGGAAATAAGAGCAAGCTAAGGAACAGGTGGCATAGGGAGAGGCTCTCGAGGATGAGAACTGCGAAGAAGAGATCGACCTAGAAGAATATGGGAAGAAATTAGAGCCTTGACTCAAGATGGTGATCAGAGGGGACAACATTTCTATTGTACAATGATCCTGGCATAACGAGGAGGCTATTAGACACTGTATTGAGCAAGGCAAGGAGACTTCCCCACTGCCAACCTCCAACGCACTCTAGAAGGTTATTCCAAATCCAACAGGCCCACTTGAAATTTGTAGCAATGCGGAAGATGTGGTTTGGTACCAACAGTTCAAAGGCTGATACATTGACAGGAGCTATAAAGGAACAAGATCCGCTCCCTTGGTAGATAAGATATATGATTTAGAGTACATGGGACATGCTGTGATGAGGAACGCTACAAAAAGCCACTCAGAACATGCTGGTGGTGCCATGCGTCTAAAATTAACGTCAGATCTGAAGAGAATCCAAGAGTAATAAAAAGAAAGATGGAGGACGAAGGTGGTGAAGGAAGTAAAAAGCAAAAAAACACCCAAAAGGTAATTAAGAATAAAAAAACCAAAAGTAAAGTTGTATTTGAAAAGATGGGAGTTAAGAAATTAAAATTTCCAAAATGGGGAAAATAAAAAAGAAAAATTACTTTGTTAAAAAAATGAAGTTGTAAAGATTATTAAAAAGGGAAAAAAGGATAATAGTGCACAAATGGAAAAGATAGCCCTCATTGGAAGAATAGCAAAGTGCAAAATAAAAACACCACCATGTATGCATGCTATAAAAAGGATTTTGTACCCATTTGAAATAACCATTGGCAGAGCTAAAGCGAGCGAATGATATGCTTGGAATCGAGCAAGTTGGGGAAGACATACAGTATGGTAGAAGAACCTCAGTGTTGTATGGAAGAATTTTGTGGTTAGCGTACAGGAGAAGTCAAACAGTGTCGTACGAAAGAAGTTCAAAAGTGTCGTACAAAAGAAGTTTGTGGTTACTGTACGGGAGAAGGGTGTGGTTGTTGTATGGAAGAAGTTTGTGGCCACCATATGGGGAGAGAAGGTTGCGACGAGCATAAAGAAGAAAGTGGTGGTCGCCGTATAGGAGAAGTTTGTGGCTACTGTACGGAGAGAGGTTGCAACGAGGATGCAGAAGGAAAAGATTGTGGTTGTTGTACGGAACAAGAGTTGGAAACTAGTTGTGTGGTCAAAGCCAGCCGTAATAAAACTTGCCTTGGGAAGGTGATTGGTCATTACACCATTGCTGGTCATTGCCGTACAATTCAGGAAGAGTAATTGCGTACGGAGTAGGAAGGGCATTGCCGTATGGACACAAAGCACCATATGTACCTATCGCACAGGTTGGTCGTATGGACATAGTTCATACCATTCCCACAACCGTACATGGATACTTGCCGCACGTATAGATTCTACACAACTCCATACAAGAGTTTTGCACCTAGGTCATGCGCAGGTTGATTCAAATTACTTCAGGGGACTAGTCCATACAATTGGTACGGAAGCACAAACATTCGTTACAAAAAGCAGTTAAGTGGGCATTATTAATTCTCAAAAAGCAGATGGTGCTAGTTAGTTTTGGAGATCCAACTTACAAAAGAAACCGTTACAACACTAGTCAAGAGAAGAATAAAAGGCAAAGAATGACAATCGATCATAGCTCCAAGATAAAGATGCCAAGACTTTGTGTTCAGAATGATGAAAAAATTACACTGGATTCCCTCAGTTGGGAAGGGTTGAGTGGCATAGAATGTTGCACTTGGTGGCATGAAACTGAGGATAATGATGAGATGAAGGTGGTGTTCAAGCACACAAAAGTAGACAAAGTGATGTAGATGCTAGTATTTAGTACTAGAGAGTTTGAACAGGTACTAAAACCAATGGTTATGTGGTACGATAGTCACTCACACAAGATCACCATTTCTTACTGTGGGCACCACCCTATCACTTTCTTTTTGGCCATCCAAGTTCACATGAGTGGAATAACATTGGCCGGGGCAACAGTACCAAGGGAACCAACACAAATGATGACGAAAGAGCAAAAGAAGCATCTGCTACAGTTGGTATGCAGAGATGGCCTCTTAGGGAAGGAATGGAATATAGCATTTGGCATAATATTAGTAGTCGCGGCGTGAAGCAAAACTTTTTGTCTACACCAACCTGGAAGTGCATTTTGGATGTAATAAAGAGTTGCCTCATAGGTGCCAGCCGTGCGTCAGACATTGCAGTATGGCAGATTAGCCTTATGGTAGGGATAAGTACAGGGAAGGTGTACAATTGGGGGTCTGAGATAAGTACAGGGATAGTTAAGATACATGGAGATGGTGACTGTAACAGTGTGCTTTTATTGATTTCCAATATAACGCTCATAATATTATTTAATTGTTATAAATTTTGTATGTCAGTTATCTCTAATGTAATATTATCACAAGATTTACTTGGCATAGTGGACAGCTGAAAGAAACGTTGAACATGTGAAGATAAATACGTCATCCTTGAAACAAAGGGAAAAACTAGTATTACTATATTTCATAATATAATATACTTTATTTACAACAATGTATCATTCCAAGGTATTTCTGAATCCATTGTTCTTCTACGTATATTAGTAATATTATTGTTGCACCAAAGTATGTTCCCTGAAGATGTGAGAGTGACTTTCCCTTGTGGAATAAAATTGATTTAAGCATTTGACAGATCTTTCACTATGAGGATATTCCAACCACTTTATCACAATGGAGGCACACGTGATTTTTGCACAAGAACGAAACAAGTGCCACTTGTTGGCTATGGTATCTTGGATATCAATATCAATGCTCCCTTCCAGTAGACAGTTTATTAATTGTTTTGATGTAAACATCTTGCATCAACTTTAATGAGCCCAAGGTTTTATATGCTTAATTTCAACACAAACTGTACTTAGTGTCACAATCATTTTCCATAATTACATAGGATGAATAAGATCAAATAAGGATACAAAGAGGAAAAAAAGAGAAAATATTGGAACAATTACTTGTAAATAATATTTGGAATGCTGACTAGAGTTCTCTTGCATGCATACCCCTCGATTGGTTTCCAAGTTCCATTTGAAGTAAACTCCAGGTTACGACAAGAGGGAACATATACAGATACACAACCCAGCAATTAATTGATTGATGTGTGCTCAAGTCCCAAATGCCATTGGAGTCAATGTGCAATGTCATCCAAAATTAGTTATCTCTCTGCCACTAATTGAGCAGTCATGTGTTATTCATGCCTGAATCACCTTCATAAATTACTTCATCTCACCTGTGAATTTGGTGCTATATGCATAACAATGCATCTTAAACCTAAGATGAACTGAAGAACTATTTGTTCCCAGAGTTAGGATGAGAAAGCTATCAGTTGATTTGGTGTAAGTAGTTACAGTATAATAGAGTAACCATTTATCAAGGCATTTTCAAACACAGGAAAGGAGGTTGTATTAAACATTTTCAACATCTTGCCACTACGTCTGCAAGCAACTTAGTGGTTTGTGAAAAATATTATGGGTGCATAAAAAAGGGAATGCCGTCATAAGAAGTTCAAGGCAGAAGTTATTAACGTGAGCTTACAAAAACTTATTGATAGGTGCACATGCCATTCCAGTAAATGTTGTCAATTGTGTGTTTTAGAAAAGGGAATTTTGCCTAGGTTGTTTGTCATGTCCTAAAGTTCTATGATTTAAGCTTGTATAGTCCTTTTTAAGAGGCAAGGATACCTCACTGAGGGTTGTGACCATGATGCAGCCTGATATACTTTTGACATTTTTTCCTTGTTAATGTGCAATTCAAATAAAATTTCACATAATACATATAGGGTGGAACCAATATGCTTAGGAACAATGTAATTTTGGTATATTATTCCATGTTAAAGTATTGAATCGGACAAGTTGTTATGTGTTGGCTTGGTCTCTACATTTTTAAAAAAAATGAGGAAAACAAGATATGCAAGGATTGGTAGCATTTTCCTTTTCAACTTTTAGAAAGAACATCAGTGATTTGATTCCCAGCCCAGGGTTTAGAATAACAAGTAAATTGCTCATGAATTTCTTAATGTCTGCGAAATTTCTGCCATATGATAGCATAGCATTAGAGTCAATGGTTGATTGCTTTTCCCATAAATTTAATCTTTTGTTTTTTCTAAATCCCATAAATAAACATTATCGATGCAATCTGGCCTGATTCTTTGTTTTTTTGAGCTCATACAGACAGCTTCACCAACTACTTTAGGAAAGGAGATGGCAGTCTTTTGCTTCAGATTGCGGGAGCAGCGGCAAGAAGTCTCTAGAGTGAGATTACTAGGAAAAATGGCTGGTGCTGTTGGGAACTACAATGCTCATCTTGTAGCATACCCAGATATTAATTGGCACAATGTTGCTGAGGATTTTGTGAATTCTCTTGGAATAAGCTTCAATCCGTTGGTAACACAGGTGAATTTGATTATCCTGTTACCTTGATTATTCTAAAAAAAATTATCTCACAGTTAAATAATATTTTTATATCGATTTTGTTCAGTAAGTCTGTGTTTAGGGCCTTTGTGTAGAGTTGTGTGATTGCATTGAGGATTTCTGTAACGGAAAGCATATTATAGATCAGCTACATAGAGGGGTGGAGCTCCCTTAAAACAGTACATTAGTGATTGAGATTCTATTGTCATAATAATTGTTAATGCTTTTTGCAGTAACTTTTCCCAGAGTAACCATATGAAATTTTCTTTAAAAGAGTTCCGTTCAAATTTTTAAGTGTGTAGTGTCCTGAACTTTTATGATCAACATGCATGGGGTAAGTTGAGGATGTATTGAAGCAGTTGTAATGCATTTATATTGATGTATGCTTTGTACTGCATAACAGTCATGCATTTGATTCTTACTTTTAAAATTCTTGCATTGTATGAATGGTTAAGTCTTTTCTTTTGCAGAAATAGTTGATGTGTCACTCTTCACTGATAGCGAATGCATTTTAATGGGTATGAACCTAGATCTGTACCTTTACATAATGTTTGAGTTGAAGCTTTTATATTCATTAAGAGATTTGGGGTCGGTATCTGGTAAAGGTTACATGTTTTTGTGACTTTATTACTAAATAAATTATACGGGGGCTAGCACTTTGTTAGTTATACTTTCAGATGCTGGTTTTGTTTATAATAAACCTTTCCCCACTTTGTCATTATACCAGTGAGGTTGGCATCCATCAGTTGAGTATTGATGATTTCAAACTGTGGGCATGTATAAATACTGAAGTTGATAGTTTGGGTATGGGGTTGGGTTCAAGGTTCTGGTTTGTCAGTATGGCGATTTCTTTTTTCCTGGGTTATATATATATATATAGTAAAAAGAAAATTTAATATAAAATATAAAATAACAATAAACAGATAATTTATAGCCATATATCTATGATATTATATATACAATTAACATGTGTACATTGTTTCTGATATATGTAATTAGTATGATTTGATATATTTATTATATATTATAATCATATATAAATATAAATGAGAGATGGTGAAAAATGTGAAAATTTGGATGGTGAAGGATGGCAGGAAGCAAAAATACATTCTGATTTAGAGACTTGTGGTATTTAGAGACTTGTGGTCACTGGTTTAATAGGCACATGCATAGAATTCATTTCAAATCAAACAAAGACAGCAAGAAGGCATCTGGGTGATGGCTTCATAACACATGCAGCCAAGAATAGGCAGTAAACCCTTGTGTAGCAAGCCCCTATAATTGTTGTTGCACAAATGACATAACCAAACTCCGCTACTATATGTTGCAAATTTTGAAAGAAACTCTAGTGAAGAGACACTTAGATCTCTAGCCACAATATGTCAGGTGAACATGCATGGTGAGCTTGTCAGCTCTATGATAAATGATGCTGTTATGTCAGGTTAGTACTGAGTCATTGAAGGCCTTTTGTTAGGCCACTCAATGAATCTGAGCAGCAGAGTGTCTGTTTTGTGAAATGTACTTGTAGTACAGAGCCAGAGTTGTTTGTAACCAGCATTATGTAGATGCATAACGAATTTGTAAACTCTATGACAATTAGTACTGTTAAATCAAGTTAGTAGACAGTTTTGAATCCATGATTACTTGCTTTGAAGGGACTAAATAGCCAAACATGATGACAGTCCTAAATAATCAAAGCTATAATGTCTGTTGGTTACCATGGAGGGAAGATAGCTACTAATAACACCTCTTTATCCTTTGGCCATAATTAGTTATTAGATGAATACAAACATGAAACATGTTATGTATCTTGCAGGGTTGTGGGAGGTAAACTGCAACATAGTTTGATTTCTTTGGATCATTTGATATAAATTATCTGTCTTCTTTCTTTGTCTTGGAAAACCTATGTTTTTTCTTATTTTTGAAAATTCAATGTTATTGGTATATATTACAGTTATTTTATTTCATTAGTAATTTATAAAGTTTCGTTGTCTGATGTTATATTGTCTCATTTTACAGATTGAACCTCATGATTATATAGCAAGGCTTTGTAATGCAATTGTGCTGTTTAACAACATTTTAATTGATTTTGATAGAGATGTATGGGGTTACATATCCTTGGGTTACTTCAGACAGGTACAGTCAGCCATTTAAACTTCAGTTTCAAATTGTTGCTGAAGTTTTCAAGATTAAATGATTTTCATATTGAAAAATGTCTTCATGTGAAAGCCAACTTTTGAAGTTTGTTGGTGATTTTATGCTTTTTTTGTAGCAAGTGAAAGCTGGTGAGATAGGATCTTCAACCATGCCTCATAAGGTCAATCCAATTGACTTTGAGAACAGTGAGGGTAATCTTGGACTAGCTAATGAAATCTCAGGTCACCTTAGCTCAAAGCTTCCTATTTCACGCTGGCAGGTACTTTTTCTTGCTTCCATTTACATTTTAGTCTTTGCTGCATGCCAGTTAGAATCACACTATTTTGCTTAAACACACACTTCTTTGCTAATTTGGTATGTTGTAGCGTGACTTGACCGACTCAACTGTTCTCCGCAATCTTGGTGTAGCATTGGGATACTCTCTTCTTGCATACAAAAGCACACTGAAAGGGATTAATAAACTAGAGGCAAGTATCTATGTTGACATGGATTTTTGGGTGAGGAATATATAAATGCAGATTATTTACTTTATGTATGATTTAGCTGCTTTGGCAAAATCAGTTTTGTGTTTGATTCTGCATGGATATTCAGTCCCTGATAATATGAATTTTATCATTTCTATTTTGGTCCAAATTCTCAAATGTGCTTACAATATTTGATAGGTAATTTTTAAATTATTGCTGCACATGCAAAATTGCAAGCTAATGGGAACTGCTAAGAAACAAAAGAGAAGAAAATGTCTGAATACAGAGGGTAGCTAAGCATTTGGAATGGTTGAGGAACAGAATTCCAAAAATTCAGAAAATCTCCCAGAAGCAAATTTAGGCCACAAAAATCATGCTTGAAATACCGTACAGAGTTCGCTTGTAGTACACAAAGAGTTTAGCCATATAAAATGTTAAATACAGATCTGGAGATCTGACAACAGGAAGTTGCCTTTTTAAGTTTTCAAATTTAGGATGAGTAAGATGTTTGTATTATGTGGGTCTGCTATTGTTATAGAACACAAGCAGCTCTTTTCAGCCAAAACTTCAGGTAGTACAGGTTGAATGGACATATATATGAGGAACCCACATTGAATTCTACTAACTTCTCAATTAAACATCATCTCAAAAGGAATTCCAACATCATCCCTGTCAACATCACAAATTTGAAACAAAAGAAAATAGTCAAATACAAAGGATCTTAGCATTTCAAATAGAAATATTTTTCAATGTCATACTTGGGGTACCTGCTACACTGTAAACAACAACAAAATGGGATACAGTATTAATTCAAAAACAGGTAAAGTTAATATATTGAGCGCACAAATGGCTAACTACTACAGTATGTGTTCAACTTGTAGAATTTGTCCCATAGGAAGTTTCCATTCACTTCCTTGCTTTCCTTATGGTAACCATCACCATAAAAAGGAAACGATAAGTACTTCTCAGTAACTTTGTGGCAGCGAATATGTACTTTGAATATCCACCAGTGGCTTGGGACAAATACTTAAATCAGAATAAATAAAATTGAAATTTTTAACGAGGCATCGGTTAGCCATGCAAGCCTGGAAGTAAATGGATTCAAAAGACAACCCATGTTATTCTCTTCATGAAATAGGACTAGGATAAATGACAATATTCCTAGCTCTCTATCGAAGATTCCCGTCCCAAATAGCTGATAAACTCAAAAAAGGATAGTAAATCATCCTAAAACACTTCATTTGGTATGTACAAAATCAGCAAAATGTTCCCTTCTAGAGAGATGGGTGCAGTCCATAAAATTATATTGTTATGTTTTGTTAGTCGTCTATTGTGTTATATTGTATTACTCTATTTAGCATGTTCTTTCAGGTTCTTTTAGTGCACACAAATGATAACTTCACTAGATAAGAGTAAACAACATGGAATGACAAAAGTCCTCTTCAAATCATGATCTCCTCTTAGGTACTAGTTACATTGGCAACTAGAGGTCACAAACAGCTTACATTTATTTTAGATCCTAGAACAAGATTTGGATATGAATAATAGTGAAATTCTATAGATATCCTATCCCAAAGATTAGCAATATTCTCCAAAATCTTTGCCAAGATTGCAAAAGTGGGTCTGTTGATGGGTGTTTTATGACCACACCAACATAGAATAAAGTGCCAAAGGACACTCTATCCTCTCTTGAACAAAGACACCTTGTATGCTAAGATTGCAGAGAAGATCATAGAGGCGACTTCAAGGTTCCGACTGCGTACTTGCATCTTTAGTGTGGATATGAGCTCATTTGGCTTGATGTATGCTGGTTATTGAAAGTGACTTACGCTATTCACTTTGAATCTATCAACTTTACTTTGCAAATGATTTGACAATGCAGTGCTTGATCCTACTTCTAACAAACTTTGAAATAAATTGCAAAGAGATTAAGAGTTTAGAAATCCTAATCTAATCCTAGAATGAAAGAGACCATGAATGTATTTATGAACTCTACTAGGCTTAGCTTTTTCATGAACTTCCACCAAGCTAGTGCAATCTTCTAAGGTAAGCAATTGATGTTCAAATCGTCACCAACAACATCAACACCATCAATAGGATGCATATTAATGAGTAAGAAACAAGTGAAGTTAAGCTTATATTTTGATTCCAGTTGACCATGCAAAGTGACTTGCAATCAACAAATCGCAAGTAGTATGGATTAGGCGAGTTTTACAAATGTTCATCCACAATTTCTTTCATCCAACAAAAACTACTAAAGCACTTAAAGCAAACTCTAAACTAAGTACTTGAAGCAAATTCTAAACTAATTTGAGAGATCAAAGAACCACGCACCACTTCACAATCTTCACTAAATCACCACAGTTCAATGATTTATTTCAATTATGATAGTATCACAGTGACAACTCTTCAAAAACTTTCTTTTACAAATGAGAGGAGTGAGGTTTATATAGGAGTCCCAAATGTTGATATTTTGGTCTTTACGGTAAAGATCAACCACTTGGATAATTTGGAAATAATAATTAAATAATAATTTATAAATAATAAATATATGGAGATATATTTATTATAATCGATTTAAATAATGATAATAAATAAGGGATATTTATTATCTATTTTTTATCCAAAATTATGAGTAATGATATAAATTAAAACTATATAATACTTGGGAGGGCCCAAGTTGTCATTAAGATAACATTAATAAATAATAAGGCTATTATTTATTATGGGCCCAAGTCAGCCTACTTAGAGGCCAAGAGTTTATCTTAAGTAGCTCATATATAAGAGCGACTTGGAGAAGGTATGAAGCAAGTCTTTTAATTAGAACTACGTCTGACTTTGAGTTGCATTGGATGCAACAACGTAGGCGGTTTTCATAAGGATAGATCCTTATGTAGACTTCAAGTCAACCTACTTGCCTTTCTACTTTCAGCAAGTTGCATGGATGAGCAAGTTGTTTCAACCTTGGTGTGTGAATTAGTATGTAATTCATTCACAGCGAATTCATTAGGGCAGGAGCAAATTCACAGTGCTGGAGCGAATTCTTTGGTACTGCAGCAAATTCCTTGAGAAGTGAATTTTGTAGCGACTAGTGCTGGGAATGAGGGCAGCAATCTCATCATTCACTTGTGCGATTTACAGTGCAATATACATCAGATTTAGAGTGCGATCTGATGTATCATAACAGCAAGTTTTCTAGGGCAGACTTGGCGAAATTTGTAGATCTGATATGAAAGAAGATTATTGATCAGATCCAGCCCTAGGAGAGAAATCTAAAGACAAATTGAAGTCAAGCCCTAGGTGGGCTAAATCAGATTGCATCTAGAAGGGTTTCAAAGACAACATCAAGAGCAGATCTGAACTTCATAACAGGGTATGATCTATCCTTAATTGAAGTTTACTTTTATATCCTGTGCTTAGTTTTGTTAGATCTCTATAGATTGATCATATTCCTATGAAGATCTGGAAAATACTAACACCAAATACAATGGACCGCCTGGATTGATTTGAAACCAATGGCCAAGATTGTCCCACAAAAACCCTAATTAGGGTTGCTACAAACATTAAATGATATCATTAAATACAATGCAACAAAATAGAATATTCCTTAAGGACCAATAGGAAAATTAGGCAATGCCTAGTCATCAAACAACTCATCATCGAGAAGGTGTATGCCTTTATCCTTTTCCGTTTTAGCAAGTTCGATGAACTTGAACATTATTTCATCAAGTTCTTCCATTGCAATTCTTGGTAAGCTATTGTGTTGCAATTCAATCACCTCTTGGCCTTCCATGCAAGTATCAAGAATGCTGTCCCAATCTGTCGTGTGCCTCTGCAAATCATTGATGGAAACCATGAGAGAGACAAGACTATCCAGTTGACTTTTATTGATGGATTCTATCCCTTGAAAGTAAACGGATTCCAATCCTTCCTTCAACTCTTCCAAGTTTAGCTCACTGGAAACATCAATATCCCGACAGGATAACTACTTGATTGATACGAGGATCTTCAAATGTATGTCAAGTATAGTTCCTTCAATCCAAAGACAATCATCTTGTGCATGATCAAATGTGGATTTCCTCATAGCTAAGGAATGATACCGATGATTGAATCATATGCACTTCCTTCTTCAATTATTCTTTCTTGAACTAGTATTGATGTAGAGATTTTCTTTTTGCCTTGAGGCGACGGATCATCTTGTCTTGGATTGGTTGAAACTCTTTCCATAACCCCTCCAAACACTGGACCTTGTTCATGAGTAGCATAGTCTTTTCATGAGCTTGAACCATCTGGGTAAGGAAATCTTCTGCTTGCCTTAGAAAATCTTCAATCTATTTCTTCACCTCTTGAAATGTGTTCTTCATTGTCTCATAGGTGTCAAAGGATTCCTCATAGGTGTCAAAGGATTCTCGAGGAATAGGGATAGGTGAAGCAAATGTAATACCTTCTTGTCCTGTTGGATTCATAAGCCTTTGTATGTATTCTTTCAATCTTTGGTTCTCCAACTCCAACATCTCCTTTTCTTCAATCCTATCCATCCTTCAATTGCACCAAGAGTATTTTTCAGCTCTTGGAGTTCCTGTCTCTTGGTTGATGGCCCAAGATCAAATGTTGCAATCTGATAATCTAGAGGAGTGATCTCTTCTCTAGTTTTATCAACCGTTGGGACATCCACATGTAGGATGCGAGCTCTTGAACCATCTCTATTAATTTGAGTGAACTTTTTAGCTTGCTTTTGTTCTTTTGCATTACCAATTTAAGCTAGGGATGTGTTGTGACCTAATCACACATCGCCCATCAAGGATGGGACCCCTATCTCTTTGCCCACTTGGCCCTTTTGGGTTTGCTTCTTTTCAGTAGCTCTAGCTTCAGTTATCTTAAGTTCTCTCTGGTTCTCAAATGACGACATTGGCTAAGTCTTGGTGAATGGTTTCCATACCTCTTAGAGGTCTTATTTCTAAAGTGCTTCATTCGTGAAAGGCAACCATGAAAGGAAAGGAGATAAAGTGCCACTAAATTGGAGGAAATCCAACATGATGTTTTTTTTGTACCCAAAGTATAAACTTTAATGGGGAAAATAATTCCAAAATGGAACAACCTTCTCTGGGTTTAATTTGCGCTCAAATTCAGAACATTCCCCTTCCTAGCACAAACTCTCAAATCAATAGCAAGTGTTTGAAACTTTCCCCTTTGATAAATGGCTTCAGTTCTATTCAAGTATGGGAGGCAAAGATTTATTTTTGAAAACAAGAAGGTTTATTTCGAAGGCCCGAGGATGATCACCAAACGTTTGAATTCAATCCTTTGTTTTGTTAAGATTCTGCCCCGTAACGACTAATTGACTAAGTCAAGGTGGTAGACAAAAGTGTTTGAAATCCCAATATAGGAGAAGATTTGGGCCCAACTAGCAACAATGAACAGGCAGGAGGGTGTGTAAAGGAAATAAGAACAAGAATAGAAGTAAAATATTGAAGATCGCATTCAGAAGAAAAGGAATTTAAATCCTTCGTATGTCTTGATTGGATCCGAAAACGTATTCGAATGGAGAAGGATCTGTCTTGGGTCTTCAAATCCAACATATGCTTGAAATTGTGCCGAGTGCATTCCTAGACTTGGCCGCAGAATAGCCCGCATAGGGAAATAAATGCACCTAACGCATTTCACTATGGATGAAAGACAGTCTTGGGAATGAATTGTCCACGGTGGTAGAGATACATGATACACATAAAAGATCTTCCTGAAAAGCCCCAAATCACACCCTTAGTGCATTTCCAGCAATGTCGAGGAGTAAGGTAAAAGACGAGTTCATGAGTTACTCCCCATATGTGTCAAACTCAATTCCAGATAGTCCGATAGTAATCGAGAGACACACCCAACACGGATTTGTAGCGGAGAAGCACCCCAGCCAACATGTTTCCAAGTTCGGTGAAGAATTTTAGTTTCAAGTGTCAAAGTCCGCAGGGGAGCCTCCAACATACTCGCTGCATGTTTCTAAATACAACAAATGCTGTGGAATGAAGTATCTAATTCAGAAAGTTGAAATCCTTGCAAGTACCCCTATGCTCATAATGTTGAATTCCACAACCTTTGGCAACATCTTTCTGTTCTGCCACAATGGACAATTTGAAATATGATATTAATGTGATCGGTACGAACATGAATTCCTCATTCTGTAGATTTCACACACCAAAATGTGAGATGCAAAAATAAAAGACTCACCTCCGAAGGCGTGAATGCTCGCTCAAATAGTTTTCAAAATAGTCATGTCTTGGGACTCCAACCGTTAATCACAGGGTAAAACAAAAAATTTGTTTGCAATCCACGGGATCCCCGACCATGTATTCCATGCGCTCTGCAGTGCTAACACCTCATGGACCTAGTGTGCTCATCAATACCAACATTGCGGGTACATCCTCTTCGAGCACAAAACCCCATCATGCCCAAAAGTCCACCGTAAAATTTAAAAGTCTCAGAACACATATCCAAGGCAACGAAAGAAATGAATCTTAGAGTAGTGAAGCAATTCGCCTGCAGAATGAGAGCCACTTGGAAAATAAGTGAAGGTGAACTCAACCCGAAGAGTTTTACATGCCGCGAGTCTGCTTTCAGACGCCATTCATAGTGGCGGGTTTGCAACAATATCTTGCTCATGCCTAGAGCGCGAAACAAGCAAATTGAATGAATTTGTGTTGAAATGGGGTCACTTTCCAATCATTCAACTTTTTGCCTTGCACGGAGGGTGTTTCCCGAACACTTGATAACAAAAGGATCCACGACTTTGAAAAATCGCATAGCTTGCACAATGGTTCTCATGAGGGGTAGAGATGAATTGAGCGCAAATCCTCAATTTCAAAGGAATCCGTCCATGGTGAAATGTTTGCTTACTTTGCTCAAATGTTCTCGGACGCAATTTCCGGCAAGACAAGGAAATGACCAAGAGGAAATACTCCCTCATGATGCCCAGAAACGCACTCCTCATGCATCTGACGCAAAATGGAGGAAGTCGGGGAATTTGGGAAGTGAAGGAAAAATCCACAAAATGCCAAAAAATGTGCCTGAGCGCAATTCAACGTGGTGGGAGGATAGTCAACGTAAATCCGCTACCCCCACTCAAATGCGCTCAAACGCATTCTTGGGCGCAATTTTCATAAAGTTGCGGAGCATGGAAAATCCACAACCTTGTCTAAAACACACTCAAGTGCACTTTTCAATATGTTAAGGAATTTCGCGAAGAAGAAATAATCCATGACAAGGGGTAGAGTGCGCGTGAGCACAAACTATGGAGGACTATGAAGATGTAGAGAAATTTTAAAAGGACCTTCACATTTGATATAAACGTTGCACGGGAAAGGGAAGATAATTGAGGTGTGTTCAGGATAATATCACGCAACAATCATTAAGTGGTAAAATTCTAATTCAACGTCAATGGCCCCTAGGGCGAAAATTTTCAAAAATATCTTGGAGAATCGGAGAAGTTGAAACTTTGGAAATCTTGAAACCCTGGAAAACCTCAAAAATTTCTAGAAGTCTTGAAAAAATGGGAAACTTGGGAAAACACAAAAAAGTGCAAACTTAAAAAATTCCGACATCATGAAAAATGGGAAATTCAGAAAAAATGAAATGTTGAAATTTCCAGAATTTCGGAAGAAAGTGAAAAAATGGAAAATTTCTCGGAGTCTCGGAAAAATGAATTTCTCGAAAATTTGGAAATCTTGGAAAATTCCAAAATCTTGAAAATTTGGAAATTTTGGAAATCTTGGAAAAACTCAGAATTGGAAAATAATTAGAATCACTTAAATATTAAATTTCACATTTAATATTTAACGAATGGATAAAAAAGCGACAAGTGAAGACAAATGATTTTCCTAGAAATAAATCGATATTAATTAAATATTAAATATTATTTAATATTTAACTAATAAAAGAGAAAAGCGGAGAAATTTGGAAGATTAAAACGTGGAATTAAATCGCTTTTTAAATTGATATTGGTTGAAAATTAAATATTGAGATTTATTTTTCAATATTTAAAGTCGAAAAAAAAGAAAATAAAAACTTCTTGATGAAGTAAAAACAACTCAAATTGGCAGGTTTCTCAAAAAGGGAGAAAAGCGGAGACAAGTGGCGTTTCTTGGAAGAGAATCTTCTTCTGAATTAGCAACTTCCTAAATTTAGTTTGCAGCTTTTAAAGCAACTTTTCAGTGTTTCAGTCTATATAAGAAGTCTCTCATTTCATCATCACACAAAGTTCAAGAAAAACGAGTTGAGAAATTTTTAGGAATCAAGAGGATTCGAGCGAAGCTTTCTTTAAAGATGAGCAAAATTCTAGAGGAAAGAGAAAATTTCCAAGGAGAGAAATTTGTTTTTGAAAGGTGTGAAAAGGATCCAAGAGATCGTGAAATTCAAAAAGGGAATTCTGCAGTAAGTTTGAAAGTTTGTGAAAGAGCATAACCTCTTGAGGGAGAGAAAATCCAATTATGAAAGAAAATGGAGAATTTTGACAGGTTTTTAGAAATTGGTCTTTTTTGTTTTCCTGCACAATTCTTATGTATGTTTTGTTTTTTGTTTTGCAGGAATGGCGGAGCCTAGAGGAACGAGCATGACAAGGAAGCAACTGATAAAGAATGAACAGAGAAGCTTTTATCCAGAATCCAAGATTGTTTCAAAATGGGCGGAAATTGGAGATACCAACCTCGGATGCCTGGACATGAATGAGTTTCACCGAAGAATTTTTGGATACAAAGATCACCGGCCGACACACTTGGCCACCCGGATTGTGAACAGTGGGATCGTAGCTGCAGCTGACTTTCTTCCAACTTTTCAGCATTCTGAGTTGATCGTGGAATGTGCCAAGCATTTCATTCAAAAAACAGAACAATTAAAGATGCAGATGGAAACGTCATTGCAGACCTTTCTCCACCAGCGATTACTGAAGCATTTGGAATCCCTTCTTCCAAGAGGCTGGTGTTGAAGACAAAGGAACAAGTCCACAAAGTTTTCACCGCTGGAATTCAGTATTGTGAAAACATCATAAATGACAAATGGCTGAAAAAGAATAGATCCCATCACTCCAAATTGCCGAAGGAGCTTGTATTGCTGGATTTTCATAGAGAATATAGCGACTTAATCATGCTCCTGAGCAGGATTTTTGGCATACCAGTCTTATCTGTTCGAATCCTGGATGTGGTACTTTGTTGAGCAGGTAGTGGAAGAGCATAATCATATGGATTGAACTGGATTGATCAATGTCAACCTGAGTGAGCAGTTAGTGAACCTGGTGTAATCACAAATTTTTATATGAGCTCCTATGTTGTATACATGTTGGCATGGAAGACGAGGTATGATGGATTGCGGTGTAAGGGAGCAATCAGAAGTGGCACTTCTGAAAGTACACGAGTGTTACCCTCAGTTGCATTTGCAGGCCACAGATGATTATGTTCAAGTCAATGATGCCTTCACAATGCGTATTGTAAGGACCTTGCACAACAGGTTGCACATAAGATTATCTGACGGAGCAATGAAGTTAGTGGAGGAATATGGAGCCTGGTTCATTCAGTTTCCCACTTTCTCCTACATCAGAGTGCAGGGATTTTGGGCACAACCATACAAGCTTCCAAGATATCCTACAGACAAGATGGTTCTGTTAGAACTCACTCGACAACTTACAGTATATGACAAAATTCAGAAAGGGAAGAAAAAGTTGGGGCTGGATTTCCCAATTTCCGTAGGAGTGGACAAAGCTGAAATGTGCCCGTGTCTAAAGGCAGCCGAAAGATCCTAGGATGAGTTGCACTTCTTCCATCTGCCGTTCTGTTTAGGAAGGTCGGATTTCGATCCTTATAACAAAATCAAATCGATGGCAGGTGTGAATTATCAACACAGGATGCACCTGGAAGATTTTTGGGTCGGTGTTGCAGATGAAAATGAGATTAGGAAAAGTATGTATTCTAGATTGCCCCTGAGCATCATTAGAGCTTGCAAAATCTTTCACGTGCTTGATCAGATGGAGGAAGGTCCAAATATGCTTTAGAAAGGGTATAATCTAGAGAAGGAAAAAGTTACTCATCCCTATGACTGGCAAAGGAATGAGATTACAAATCTTGATGCATTGTCAAAACCGATCTTGTCCTTCACAAAGTGGTGGGTTGAACAAACATTTGACAGAATGACTGTGCCAAAGGAATACTGGACATACAACTTGTTGGGACATCAACCATTGCGGGATAAAAGACCAAAGCAACCTTCAGGAGGACGGATAGGAGAGATTCCGTCAGGAAGTGCAGAACACAGAAAGGAAAAAGGTATTGCGTAGGAAACACACATGAAAAGAAGGTTGGATCTTCATGTTGAAGAACCACAACAGAAGAGACCAAGATACGAGGATGTGCCATCCTCACCTAGCCGGACTCCAAGTGCGCATGAGATAGGTACTTTCGCCAGGCAGAAAGTAGAAATAAGCGGAAGAAGAATAGAGCAAGGAGAGCAACGCATGACAAGGCCGGTACATGATAGTTTGAGTATCAATGCCAATGAGGGGTTTGTGCCAGGAAGAAGTAGGGAACAAGAACCGAAGAAAGTCTTGGTGTGTTTTTTAGAAAGATAATAGAGGAAGAGATTCCTACCACATAGACACCAACTCCGGAGGTGATGGCAGAAAGTTCTGGAGTCGAGAAAATCGATACAAGAGCAGTGTAGGGACAAGAGCAGTTAGTAGTGCAGAAAGATCAAGGTGTCGCTATTCTAGAATGGGTGAAGCATAGGCTACAAAGAAGTCAGGAGAAGGAGGGTGATCCCGCCGTCGAATTGTAGGAAATCATGAACCGAGTCAACCAATTGCAGGAGAAAGGGAAAGCTAAGAAGTTTGCAAAGATTGTCAGAGGGGAATCTGGATCCAGAATCCTTCAACTTGCAACACCTGTCGTGGACAAGGCAAAAGATCAAATCACTCCAGATGAATACCACGTAACAGAGTTTGATCTTGGTCATGCTTCTCGTGCACAGGTCATGGAAGAATTTGATGAGTCTACACAAGCAGTCAAGGACAAGATGAGGAAATTAGAAGAGAAATGCCAGAGGCAGAAGGGAGAGATCAAAGCATTGTCGACTACATCAACAACCTACCTCATCTAGTGAGGGAAGAAGGTCCATCTTTTGTTCCCCCGTCGGTTATTCCAATTGAGCTAGTGGAGAGTATAGATAGAATCAGACGAGTGGCTCAGGGAGCGGAAGTTTGGATCGAGGGCATCTAGAATGAGGCCTTCAAGCATGCTTAAGACTTGGTACGAGTTTATGACGAGGCACTAGCCATCCTTTCCCGGATTTAGTGCATGGAGGAATCGTGGGAAGATGAGCATATTTATCAGGATGAGATGATTGTGGAATTATAGGAATTGATCAAGACACCCAGACATGCACTAGTTGACCGTGGGGTCATTTAGGAAGGAGGAGCATATGATTTCCCCCGATGGTATGGCGCAATGCTCATGGCAAAGGAAATGTTTGGACATTTTGTCAAAGAATCCCCTCGATTGAGGGGGACAGCTGAGAATATCAAACATGAGATCTCCAACACTGTTGCGTCACTGGTGTCACAAAGGTTGTATGAAAATGACATAATTGTAAGCAACCTGAAGAGTAAACTGGAGTTCTTTAGATTGAATTTCTTCACCATGGATGACTTCGAGAACTTCACTTTCTCGAATGACATGCATATTGCTCAGGATTTATTACCGGAATGGGAGGACAATTGGAGAAAATATGAGCGAGCTATGGTAGCTTTGGAATTCAGGCAAGAATTAGCACCGAGTGTTAGCGTGGACGAATTAGAGGCATTTTTGGGAAGATTCCAGGCATTCAAGCAGAGAGGTCAAAGGTAGACTTCTTGGTAGAGATGCATTTAATGCATAGTGGACACCCTTAGTGGTCATTTATTGCACCCCATTGTCCCTTTGGATAGGCGTATGTAGTGGGCATTTATCGTCCACTATGGTGAAGATTTTCCTTCTGATTGGTCCTCATAGTTATGCTCATTAACGTAGATTCCTTCTTCTTTGCCCTAACCCTAATTAGGGTTGAGGCTACAAAATCTGGGCCATCGGTTATTGTTCTGATCTGGGCCACCTGTTGTATTCGAGGACCTTATATAAAGGCCTCATTTCTCATTTGTAAGGAGTGGATTTTGAGATTGTTGCTAAAGGGCTACTGAGACAATAAAATTTTCATTGAAGTTTGGTGATTATTTGATGTGTCTTGGTGCTTGCTTGGTTTCATAATTTCCTCATTTAGTTTAGATTTGTTGGATAAAAGTTAGATGAAGTGTTGTGATTGCAATGGGAAATATGATGGTGTTTTGATGAGTTCCTTTGGTTCATACTTTTGACGTTTTACTGATTGTAAATCGTTGTGCAAAGTTAGCCTGAACCCCATTCCTGCCTATGCCTAACTTTTGTCACTCACGTACATTGTTCTTCATGATGGTGTTCGTGGTGGTATGAAAATATTTTGCATAACTCTTGAAGATTGCACTAGTTCTCGTGCAGTTGTAGTATGACTTGGCGAAGCGAAACTTGGTTATTTGAGAATTTGTCCACACAAGTAGTATTCATTGTTGTCATTGCCCTTAGGAGAAGATTAAAATTCCTAAACCCTTAAACCCTTGTTTTTTCTACATATCTCGTGAAAATCCAAAAAGCTTCATTGCAAATCTTTTGATAATTCCCGTGTTCGTCATGATTTGAAATCATTCCAAGACTGAAAACGTAAGGCCCCTTGTGATCATTAGCAAATCACATTTACCACTGAGCTTATCCACAGTCAAGACCTGACATAAAAGGAACCTTGGAGTCATCGTATGATCTTCTTGCAATCTTAGCATATACGAGACTTTGATCAAGAGGATAAGATACCTCGGTATTTTGTTATATTGTTTGGTGAGTCATAAAACACACATCAACAGGATGCATCAATATCCTCAATCGGCTGCACCTCTTCTACCTTCTCCATGTTGTCTTTCAACCAATCAGGGATTGTAGACAACTCCATGCCATCCTCAAACAGATTTTTCCTCATTAAGTCCCCTTAAAGCTAAAATAATCTCCTCATTAATCTCTTGTTCATTCCTAGGATTTCTCACGTCTTCCCTCAAATCAACCTCCAACTATATGGTAGGAGACTCTGATTGTTGTTCTTCAGTCGCTTGTTATGTTGATTGTGATGATGAGGACTCATCTTGATCCTCTTGGGGTAGTATTTCCATATCACCATCTTTTCCTAATTCTTCTTTATTTTGCATGTCGATCTCCCTAACAGACAAGGAACCTGCAGTTGATTGAGTTGTCGTAGACTTGTGCTTCTTATTCCCGGACTCAGCACTAGTAACTTCTTTATTCTTTGCTTGTGAGCTTTCAGCTATCTCTTCCCTTTTTCTGGAAGCTTGTCCTTCCTCATTGTTATTCAATCTTGAATTGATAATTGTCTTGGAGGAAGACTCCCTGTTTTGTATTCTTGCGTATGTCATGACAATGTTATCCTTGCTTCCTCAACTTGTCTTGTCTATCCAATCCCTTGATCTATTCACAACCTCCTTCATCAAAATACTCAAATTTGTTGGCGCCTTCACTTGTGACCAATCTAGTGATGTGATTGACTTATCCTTCTCTTTCTCATACTGAGGGTGTATATGATTGCTATTCTCTTTGACTTGACCAGGAATAGGAAAGGTGTTGCATTTCCTCATGAAGTCCATAGACATCCTGGACCACATTTTTCTCCTAACTCCATACTCATATGTGAGGTTTGCCCAATAGTCTTCTATATCAATCTTGTGGTTGTACTTCCTTCCTTTAGATGTGAGGATCTTTTGAAATGGATGGAAGTACTCCATTGCCTTGTAAGTTCCAAGCTGGTAAAACTATAACTCAGTATTCACTGTCTTTGCTGCTAGTGTTGTGGGACATGTCTCCAACATCTTTCCAAGTGTAATAAGAAAGGTCATCCATCATACCTTGCCTATGCTTCTCCTTCTACATATGATCAAACTTTGATAATTGTCTCACAACCTCAAGTAACACCAGCTTGTTTGTAGGATACCTTGGAAGCTTGTAAGGATAGAAGGTGAATCCTTGAACCCTTATATAGGTGAAGGTCAACAATTGAATGAATCAGGATCCATACCTTTCCACCAATGTCATTGCTTCCTTGGACAACCTCTTATGCAACCCTCCTTGTAATAAACGTGGGATATGCATAGCAAATGTGTGATTTACCCTCTAGTAGTGTCCCTTGTCTTGAATTTGAAGTTGAGGATGACAATCATATATCTTGAGTTGTCCCTTCTTGTTCCCTACCTCAACTTTGCATATCAAACCTGTGTATTTGATGTTCCTTTGAAAGATCCGCAATCCTAGTGATCTTGGAATTTACTGTATATTACGGAATTTGAACGTTTGTCTATTGTTTGGTATCTTGGAAGGGCCTTGGCTGAATTCTGATTTCTTATCTTTTCCTTGTGTTTTCTTTTAGTTTTTGGAGTTTTTCGAAAATAAAGCAATTACATAACAAATGGAAACTAAATAGCATTTAAAAAATGTAAACACAATCTGCAATTATTATATTTCTGAATTCTGAAACAGCACATACCTGGTTTATCCAGCAATCATATATAATGATTTCAAGAAAAGCTCAGAACAAGCATACAATATTGTCCTTGACAAAAATAAACACCAGCTATGTGAGAATGCTTGGTGTGTGCCCCAAATCTGAATGAACTGCTGTGATAAATCTGCCAATGCCTCACTGAGTGCTATACCGCCCAACAATGCTGAAAAGCCTTCCTGTAAACCCCATGTGAGCAGCTGGTGTAAAACACCCAAAGCCAATAGCTGGCCCCCAAGGTGAAACTGATTCTCTCCAATATGCAATGCCAATACCAGTTCGATCACTTCCTGTGATTATACAAATGCAATAAAACCGATAACCAATGATTGCTGAGGTTTGCGTCTCAACAGTCGCAACTTGAGGGTTTCGTCCCAAGCCACCAATTGCCCTCCAGAGCAATTCTACAAATCAGAAGTTTCGAAAATGTTCAATAGTTAATGAGCAAATGAGCTTCCATCTCTTTATAACTTCTCTCAAGGCAATTCGAACCCTAAAGGAGAATTACACTTAACACTTTATAATAAAATAATATTTTCGCAATTAAAGGTGTCCATGCTATAGGAAAACAATACTTTATTAAAAAAGTTACAACTCAAGGCACCAAAAGGTCTCCGGATAGTGAAAATAGTTTATAATAATTCGAGACCATTCAAACGAGCTATCACACGAAGGCATCCCTGACCAAATGAAGCAATTATTCCCTTATTACTCCAAAATGGCTATTAAAATAGCCTTATTATAAATTATTTAATCATTGACTTAGGAAATATTTAAATATATTAAAATATTTCCCTTTTGCCTCTGATAGCCCAAACCAACCAAATAAACATGAGTCTGACCATGTCACCTGTCTGTGACTAATGCCGAACGAGATGGGTCAACTGGCAGTCCCATCCCTAAAATCTAGGGATGCTCCTAGAAACTAGGGAACACACCTTGTCATCCTGAAACTGAAACCATGGAATAGTCCCGTGATGCCTCACATCTGGACACTGCCACATCCTCCTAAAAAGTAGGGAGACCCCCTAAAATCAAGGAACTGCACCCAACTGGCTCCCAAAACTGCCTGTAAAGCCAAGCCTAGTCACTGTATGCACAAAATGAGTCCCTATCCATCTCTGCTAGCCTACGAGACTCCAATGATAGGCCAACTCTTCCGTCTCTGATGTACACTCTAGAAAGGGGACATGACAATCCTCTCTTCTCGGAGATTGCTTGTCCACAAGCAATGCAACACTATATCACCACCATCCCAGACATACCGTTTATACCGTATGCAGTACTTTGACTGCATCTGCTGCTCCACTCTGAGAAAATACGATGTATCGCTAATGTCGGAAGCAATTCATCACCCCCTGAAGTGCAAGTGCCATCACAAAACCACTGCCTGGATCCCACGTCAAGGCATAGTTCACACTGTACAGGATGGAGGTGAAGTAGATCACGTCATCACCGTTGAGTATCCAACCCTGACTGCCCTTGTGACCAGGAATCGACACAACTGGCCATTCTGCTCCTCTATCATAACTCGGATCAATAACCAACCCAAAATCAAACCTGTACCAGTCCATGAAAGTCACCCCATAATCTGCCTCTACCCAGAAAATAAAACTTCTGACCGCACATACGGTTGTAACACTGTAACAGGCAATTCAGACTCTGGAAATGCTAAGTGGACCTGGCCAATGCAACCATTAACCAAGCTAGAGTCAAGGCATATTTAGTCTCTAATCAGTAGGGATATAGCTACCCGCCCCAAAGAGAAATGTGATACCATCAAAGATGACTCAAGCATACCCTCGACCCCTGTCATAGAGGCCTCTAGAGTGGCTGATCCACACATGTGAATCATCCCAACACTATGAGAATGGTACCCCTCCTGCCACACAATCCACCTGGATCCCACGGAAAAATGTAAGCCATGCTCCTGGCACAAAGTGCAGGCTCCTGTAGCATCCTCTGAAAAACAAACGGGATGACTTTGTAAAGAGACCCATAACAACCACTCACACACACTCCCATACTAAATCTGTCTCTACTCGGATCCCAAGAGAAATAGATCTCAAGACCATCAAAACCGAGATGTATGGGTGACTCAGATCACATACACCCTGAACTCCCCCTGCACACCCAACTGACTTGTACTGAGTGTGTGGACCATCTGCACAACAGTGATGAATACCCCTGAACAAAGTTGTACCAGGACTCGGATATCCACACACTATATAATCTCTGCAGTCACCATAACTCTTCAAGTCACCTGCTATTGACTTGCAGCCAAAACTCCATCAACTGCTGATGGCGAGAACCCATCCCATAACGGATGATAAGGACTAGGAGCCAACCCATGTCTATGTGCCATCAACTCATCAACTTGTGGGTCAAAGGAAAAATAATCAGCACTCCTCACTGCGTAACGACGATAAACTGCTCCGATCTCTGTCAGAGGCTCATCATCCACCAGTCGCGAACCCAGAGACGGGTCCAATCTCAAACTCTGCACAACTGGTTGAACTGGGTCGTGGGTGACTCTCTCAGCGAACCCAACCTCGAAATCTCTGTGAGGGAGCATCATAGTCAAGGTAACTACAATCTCTCTCACCAAACGCCGAATCGTACCAGTACCCCAGATGAGAACACCCTCAGAAGCTCAGTAAGATCCCTCCCGAAATTCTGAACTCTCAAGAAGGTGATCTAGGAATGACTCTGTGTAGTAGAATTTATAGGTGGTAGCATCCATTTGCTCCCCTCAGATCCATAACTAGTCATCGTGTAACTGTGACGTAGCCAACTGCCTATCATCACCAACTATGCGATCACTAACAACCAACTCAGGTGATACCATGTCTCCCTGCTGAGCAATCAAAGGAGTAGTGTCATGAACTGAAACACTGATCACTGACAGGGTCCACTATACTACCCACAACGTCTTGTACTATATCACTTGAAGCAATGCTACCAACTGGAGTATCCATCCCAACCGGAATATTCACTCCAATGTCAGGCACACTGCAACCCTCTACTGAAGTGCCTATTTCAATTGCACATGTATCCGATGGAAGTGAACCTGTACCTCCAACACTAGAATCAAGGGTGGATGTATCTCTAACTCCATCACATCCAACAACCCCAACTGTGGACATCACCAAATCACCAAACACTACAATATGTAACTGCACTGGATCTGGTGCTGGTGCAGACTGAAGCTGCACCAATTCCATAGTCACCTCTGCTAACTGAACCTGTGACTCCTGGAGAGCTAACTGAGTGCTCTCTAAAACCTCAGAAATCGTCGCGAGTTCCTGAGTAAGCTCACTCACCTCATCCTCTCTATCCAAGAGTGCCTCATATGCTGTACTTCCCCACTCTACTAGGTGATCTCGGTTGGCTACCAACTAAAAATAATCTTGTCTCAAAATTTTGACAGTCTCCCATAAGGCATGAATCTCTGTCAGGGACAGGTAACAACTACCATGCTCATCATCCATAGTAGCACCCCATCCATGAACAGCTAGCAGCTGCCGAGCAGCATCAAAATACTTGAATGCGGTAGCAATATCATACTCGCTAACTCTCAACTGACTAGACACATGATGACTCTGAATTATAGGCCTCCTATGCATCACCCCTGGCACACTGTATGTACCGTGAATAGAAGTGGTACCCAACATACTCCTCTCAAAAACACTATCCCCCAGTGTGCTGTCATCTGAGCTTTGTGAACTAACAACTGAACTCACATCCTCAAATGGAGTACTAGCAGCTGACACATCTCCATCAAACTCCTCTGTACCTGAGGAAGCTGCTACAAAATCTACCTCCTCAACACTCTCAGCTGCCTCGTCCTCTGTAACCTCTGAATAATCCAGATCCTAGGACCGATTTGCACTCTCTAGCAACTCGGAGTCCTCTCCCAGGGTCTGATACAGACATGACTCACCACTGATGGAGTCATCCTCATGGGTCACATAGGAAGTACCGGTAGCAAACCAAGATGCTAACAAGGGCTCTACCTCCTCTGGTGACCCGAACTGAACTTCATCTGACTCCCTACTAACAAATGAATCTAAGTCATGCTGGCATGAGTCTGTGTCTACTATCTCAAACTCAACACTGGTATCACCACATGCAAACTCTATGCTCAAATCCTCAACACAAGAGAATACTGGCATCTCCTGCACTAACCCCATCTCGGGATTGCCGCTATCCAGATCTGTACTATCTGACTCCATCTCCTCAAGGCAGTCCTCAAAAGTGGTATCCTCCTCCTCTGGCGATCCAAAGTCCACCGTCATATCCTCCAACACTACAACACTCCCACTATCAGCAACTCCCTCAACATCAACCATAGGACTATCTTCCCGACAAGCTGAACTGGAGCCACTGGCTGTCTCTATAATACAATCTGGTATACTACGAACATCAACAAGTGTCAATTCCTGCTGTTTCACCGGACCATCAACTGAGTGTTGAGTCTCCATGCATCTTCCGACCGGTTTAATTGTCATGTGCTCATCCACTGAGATAGGTAATGACCCTACAATAAAAGTGTGGGGTAACTCAACTGGAAGGGCAGTGATCTCTGGAACTGATGTGCTAGGCCCACGTGCAACTGTGAAATCATCCCGCAAGTCTCTCTTGACCTCCCTCACTGTGTCAACCTGTCTCGTATCCTGTGTCCTGCGAGAAGATCTGCCCAAGAGTGAAACCATGTATCTAGCCGCCTTGTCAATGGTAGCTGGATCTGACAACTGTTCACTAAGCCTGTTCTGAATATCCCGACTACGATCCAATTGTCTACCCAAGGCATCTGTTTGCCTTTTAAATTCAGACAAACTATCTAATGGTTTCTTCTGTCTACTGCTATACAGTTTCACCTGTCTACTGCTATAAGTTCCCGTGTACCTATCCATTCCATTTCAATAGAGTGTTGATCACTCACTCAATTTTTTTTACAAATTCCCACAGGCTGGCAAGAAAAAGGCTCTGATACCACTGAAAGATCCCCGATCCCGGTGATCTTGGAATTTACTGTATATTACGGAATTTGAACCTTTGTCTACTATTTGGTATCTTGGAAGGGCCTTGGCTGAATTTTGATTTCTTATCTTTTCCTTGTGTTTTCTTTTAGTTTTTGGAGTTTTTCGAAAATAAAGCAATTATCTAACAAATGGAAGCTAAATAGCATTTAAAAAATGTAAACACAATCTGCAATTATTATATTTCTTAATTCTGAAACAACACATACCCGGTTTATCCAGCAATCATATATATTGATTTCAAGAAAAGCTCAGATTAAGCATACAATATTGTCCTTGACAAAAATAAACACCAGCTATGTGAGAATGCTTGGTGTGTGCCCCAAATCTGAATGAACTGCTGTGATAAATCCGCCAATGCGTCACTGAGTGCTATGCCGCCCAACAATGCTGAAAATCCTTCATGTAAACCCCACGTGAGTAGCTGGTGTAAAACACCCAAAGCCAATAGCTGGCCGCGAAGTTGAACTGATTCTCTCCAATATGCAATGCCAATACTAGTTCGATCACTTCCTATGATCATACAAATGCAATAAAACACCAATCCGATAACCAATGATTGCTGAGGTTTGCGTCTCAACAGTCACAACTTGAGGGTTTCATCCCAAGCCACCAATTGCCCTCTGGAGCAATTCTACAAATCAGAAGTTTTGAAAATGTTCAATAGGTAATGAGCAAATGAGCTTCCATCTCTTTATAACTTCTCTCAAGGCAATTCGAACCCTAAAGGAGAATTACACTTAACACTTTATAATAAAATAATATTTTCCCAATTAAAGGTGTCCATGCTATAGGAAAACAATACTTTATTTAAAAAGTTATAACTCAAGGCACCAAAAGGTCTCCGGATAGTGAAAATATTTTATAATAATTCGAGACCTTTCAAACGAGCTATAACACGAAGGCATCCCTGACCAAATGAAGCAATTATTCCCTTATTACTTCAAAATGGCTATTAAAATAGCCTTATTATAAATTATTTAATCACTGACTTAGGAAATATTTAAATATTTCCCTTTTTGCCTCTGATAGCCCAAACCAACCAAATAAACACGTGTCTGACCATGTCACATGTCTGTGACTAATGCCGAACGAGATGGGTGAACTGGCAGTCCCATCCCTAAAATCTAGGGATGCTCCTAGAAACTAGGGAACACACCCTGTCATCCTGAAACTGAAACCATGGAATGGTCCCGTGATGCTTCACATCTGGACACTGCTACATCCTCCTAAAAAGTAGGGAGACCCCCTAAAATTAAGCAACTTCACCCAACTGCACCCAACTGGCTCCCAAAACTGCCTGTAAAGCCAAGCCCGGTCACTGTATGCACTGAATGAGTCCCTATCCATCTTTGCTAGCCACGAGATTCCAATGATAGGCCAACTCCTTCGTCTCTGATGTACACTCGAGAAAGGGGACATGACATCCTTGCTAGTAAATAGACCATGTAAGAGCTCATTGTAATGATCCTTTGGGCCCCTTCTCGATTTGTTTTAAAATTCCCAATTAGGGTTTGAATTGCACTAGGGGATGGAAACTTGTAATGTTTCATACTGGGAGAAACTCGATTATCAATAATTATCATGTCATTTTGCATTTAAATCATATTGAGAATCAACCACTAATTTGTAATACACACTTAAGCGTTAAGTCCTTTCTCCTCTTTTAATCACTAACCCTAAGCGAATGGTAGAATTACCGTGCATAGGTAGAAACAGTCTCCAAGAGGTTCACTCACGAACAAAGCCCGTTTTGGGATCTTCACCTCACCGTGACCGAATTACTATTCCTTTCACAAACTCCCTACCGACTTATTAGCGAGTGATTAAGGAATTAGCTAAGTAAATATTAATATCTTAAATGTATCACAAATAACATAATTAATATATAATTCTAGTTATATATATATATATATATATATAGATCATATAAGAATTCCTCATCTTTAATATAATTCAAATATAATATTCTGTAATTTAATGTTAATAAGATGTAGCATATCGCAAGATAGCCATACAATATAATATTCTCTTCACAAATAATAGATTATAAATAAATTCTTCCTGAATGCCATATATATATATATATATAAACATGAGATCAGATATGGGTGCCTTGCCCATAAACATAATATTCTATAATTAGTAAACTTGCTAATGCCTATTAGCAATATTTATCTATATGCTATAAATTATTCTTCAAATATATGTAGGGTATATTACATACCTATCTGTATATATATAATATGACTTATCTGAGATATATGGTTGTATTATCATTATCAAATATATATAATATACATCTATATATTAACCCATATAATAATTCTTTATCCTTAAGAGTATTCAGACATACTACTTTTATAATCAATGATCGATCAAATACCATATATTGAAAACATTAACTTGACCTCTGTACTTCCTTTGTTGCAGACCTGATTGTTATTTTCTGTCACTATACATCTTTACCCACCTTGAGTGTCTTTTTCTAACGCTGACTGGATTTCCTTCACCAAAGACCTTTTCCTTATCTGCCGCGTGGATGTGTCTTTTCAATGGTCTGAACCTCTTGCTCTTAGAGATCGCATCTCTTTGTTTTATGTTTGTTACAATGCTTAATCGAACCTTATACCCCCAATATACATTAGTATTATTATTTCATTTTATATTCATCGGTTAGTATATGAGATATATGGATCAATCTGTGCTTAAGATATTCTTATTAACTTTTATATTTTTATTAATAGAGATGTATGTTTGCCCCGTAGGGTAACAGTTTAATTTTAATGTCCCCTTTTTTGTAAGTGTCATCTTTCAAAGGATTAGCCTATTTCCTAACCCTCATAGGCTAATGAAGTTGTTCAGAGGGTCCAGTTGGCTGAGTCAGAGGCTAGATTCCCACTCCAGAGGTCAAGGATGTTCAAGTTTGCTCTTCGTTGAGTCAGACTGGCGCACTTACTATTTATAGTAAGTGATCTTTTTGGGAAAGTCAAAGTTGCCACTGTTAGTGGGGCACCTGAACAATTTGGTGGCAGTATGGAGATTGACTGGCGTGAGCATAGCTCATTTTGAGGGACTTACTATTTATAATAAGTCAATTTCACGCAGTTGCTATTTTTGGGAAAGACACTTGGATGTTTGACTTTTGCAGTAGACATCTGGATTTATTGTTGGTTCCTTGGAAAAGCATTTATAACCTGTGTGCACGATTATTTTATTATTAATAAAGTCATACTTTATTAATAATATGTTATAAAGTCTATGTTACCGATTCAGGTGCGGGTGCGGATGCGGATGCAGGTACGAGAATCCGGTACGCGGATGCATAAATTTTGTTTTAGAGGTTTTGGATGCATTTCTATATATAGTATATATTATAATATATTAATATATAATATATACATTATAAATATATATTCTATATTATAATATATATTATTTAACATTTATATTATAAAATAACAATTGTTAGTCAAATAAGATGAATCCCCCAAGACGAATGACCAAACATAAATGAAGACATTCAAAATTCATACACGATTCTGAAAGCTTGCCACTGGCGGAAAATTTCCCCACTCGCATATTCGAAGCCGTTAAGACATGCAAAGTAGCAGTTTTGCTTCTCTCCGCTTTCGTGGAATCAAGAGACATAACCCGTACAAATCCCAACCTCAAAATTTTACCGCTGTTCTTCACGATTTCACCAGATGCACTTAAAGACATTACAACAAAGAAGGAAAAGTGGAAACAGTTGGATATATCGAGGGAAAAGCGAGCGGAATGGCACCAAGCTTTGAATGCAATACGGATAATTAATGGGT
This sequence comes from Thuja plicata, assembly GCA_018584345.1. NCBI lineage: Eukaryota > Viridiplantae > Streptophyta > Pinopsida > Cupressales > Cupressaceae > Thuja > Thuja plicata. Next base: position 2,893,501 of record MU227326.1, on the reverse strand, counting down.
TGACGTTCAGTGAAGGTGTCGATGAAGTGGAATTCAGAGATAAAGTAGCGAAATCAATTTGGCACATGCTTCCACCCTTGCAAAGATATCACATCCCTGCTATGCAAGGAGAACCACGAATGTGCCAGGTGGAAATACCCCACAGTAAAGTAGCTTCTGATGGTGACTCTGTTCCATCTATTGGAGGGTTTGCAGGTAATTTGCGCATCCTGTGCGCTTCCCAAGCGGATCCGCATCCGGAGGCATCTACATCCACCTCTGGCCCTAGAGTGAGCGCATCGGTAACTATGTATAAAGTAGTGTACCTTGGGAATGCGTACACCATCGGTAACTATAAAGTTAATAAAGTGCATGGGCTAAGTTATATAAATAAAGTGCCTTCAATGATCATTTAATAATTAATTCTTATGTTGGCGCCAAACTTTGTGAGTGGAGGAATTAAATATTATAATTTGAAATCATCAAAAGAAAATGAAGGAAAGAGCTAAGTATGATTTTAAGTTATGCAGAGAGTGAATTTGAAGCTACAGGTGGATTGGGGTTTGGAGATCATAAAATGGCGAACAAGAAGAAATCGATTTCATTCCTTGATGCTTTGTGAGTATCTTGCATGTTGTTTGGAGAATTTGTGGATTTGTTCTTGAACCAAGGGTTTGAGATTTCTATTGCCTTCGGAGTTGTAAATTCTCAAAGCAATTCATGCACTTTGAATTGGACAACCTGGTCCAGTGAATTGTGTTGGTGATGGTCTTATTCAGAGACCATAAATGTGCTTAATATGTGACCGATTAGGGTGAGGGAATTTAGCGTTTTTATTCAGAGAACAATTACCAGTCAGGGGCGGGTGTTTTTAGCAGTCATCAGCCAACAAATTATAAGTTGCGTGTATACTTCAGGCAGCCGCAGCTTGTTTGCAGGGTCGGCAGTCTAAATTCATTGGGCTGCATTACATTTTGGGAGTTGGCAATACAAGGAGAGGTCGTTTTTGATTGGTGAGAGGAGACGAGCCATCTCCAAGCATCCACGGCAAATCTGAGACAGAAATTCAGTGGCTGCAATTGTTTCTGGAGATTATCAGCGATCCTTAGGGCATTTCAGGTTCATATTTATTCTGAGATAAACTTAGTGTTGCATATATTATATATAATTGGCATTGTAGTCATTGGCTTGTAAATTTGAAGGAAATAAAGCTAAGTGTGCAATGTTGAATTTCATGCATTTGTATATTATTGGGATTGCAAAAAAAATCAATTAAATACAAACGAAACAAACTATATACATCAGCAAATCAGAACTTAGACATTGCATGCCAACTGTTTGACAAAATCTCAAAACGCCAGAATTGAGTTTCAGAGTTAGAACCACAGGGGTTCTTACATTAATGCATAAAAGAATATACAAAAAATGAAACAGAACAAAGTAATGCCATATTAGAATATTATTATATTTGTTTATTACTTTAATGGTCATCTTTTGTAATATTATGTAAATTAGATAGATAAGATCGATTACTCGATCTTCTGTAGTTTCTTTTAGAAACTTTCTATTTTGTATCTCTTGTAAATTCTTTATAATGATCATGTTGATCATTTGTTAATACAACAATCATTTTTTACTAATTACTTTGCGTAATATGGTATAAGAGTAAGTTTTTAAAATCTTTTTCGAAAATTTATATAATTTCATTTTCAAAATTATAACACAAATTTTCGAAGTTATTTAGGCTCTTTGTTTTTCAGAACCTGACTGGGGTATTCATGGCCATAGACATAAGTTTTTTCGTCAGCAAAACCCGTCTCTAAAAGTCGCACGATTGGTGCTCATTTTCGGGGCTGTTTCTCTGCAAATCGCATCATTTTCTGTCGTGTTTTTCGCATCGGCAGCAATTACGGCTTCGTCCTCCATTTTTGACCTCTATCAAGGTCGGTTTTGGATAAAAACGGCAGCCATTTCTGTAGAGTCGCGTTTCTTTTTTTATGCATTTTCTGGCTCCATTTTCTGCTTCTTAGGGTCGACGACGACCATTGCTGCACCTCCTTTGCCTTCCTCTATGGTCGTTTTCTGCAACCTCTTGAACAAATCCGCCATCTTTAGCCAAAAATCTGCATTTTTTTGGTTTGCACAGACGGCTAGGGTTTCTTTTGAAACTCTCTTTTTGCGTGCCGGATCCAAAATATTCTTGAAGATTCTTGGTGGGTTTTTTTGAGAGCTCAATTGGGTCGATCTTAAAATTTTGTGGGTGACTCAATTTTTGAGTCTCAATTTCTGTGCAAGCGGATTCCAAATCCAACTTCAGATCCCTTTAGGGTTTTTTAAGTTCTCTTCTGGGTTGTCTACGGATTTTTCTGGGTCTGTCGGAAAATTTTCTCGAAATCCGTGTCACTTGTACTTCATTAGTTATTGAAGTCTGTACCTTATTTTGCCTCTGTTCTCTGCATTGGGATTCGTGTTTCAAATTTTGTGTTCGCGCCTCTTCTCTATTTCTCGTTTTTTGTACATTGGCAAGCGTCCAAGATGGCGTCACTCACCAACTTGATGTTGGAAGGCAATCATCGATTTATCGACCACAATTATAACACCTGGAAGCAACACATGTTGACCATCTTCGAATATTGCCACTTGGAAACACTTGTTTGGGCACAGACACTCGTCCGACCACAGTCCAAGCAGACCAGGACAAGTTTGATGATCGAAATCGAGAAGCTATTATGCTTCTCAAGCTCTCTGTCATAGATGATCAGTTGCCTCAGATTCCTTCTGGCAAGTCTGCAATAGACATCTGGAAGCATTTGAAGGAGTTGCATGAGACATCCGACAAGAGACGCGCGTTCTTTCTGAAGAACCAGTTGTTCTCCATCATGATGGATGAATGCACGTCCTTACAGGAACATCTCACAAAGATTAAGGACATTCGCTATAAGCTTGAAGCTATTGGTTGGAAGATGGAGGAAGAAGATATGGTAGTCATTACTCTGAAAGTCTACCTCAATCTTATGAGCATTTTATTGAGACTCAACATTACTTTCACTAATGTTGACCTGAAATTTCCAAAGTTGTGCACCAAACTTCTGCAGCACGATGGTTGGAAACAACAGTGTTGTAGCAATGCCACCTTGTCCTCCTCAAAGCAGGCCTTTGCAGCTAAATCCTTTCACAAGGATAAAGGCAAATCTCAGCCATCTCAATCTTTTCAGCATAAGGGTTCCAGTTAGTCTCAAGATGATTCAAAGAAGAAGGTTCAATGTAACTATTGTCATTAATATGGCCATTTGCTCAAGGATTGTCGCCATCGATTGGCTTTTGATCAGCGGAAGCAGGGAGGGTCTCAGCCTAAAACCAATGTTGCTGAGCACACAGAGCAAAAATAGTCTTCCTTTTACGCTTTCATGGCTAAAAGACCTGCAGACCATGTGAAATCTTTTGCTTGGCTCATTGATTCTGGTGCTTCTCGGCATTTCACTCACAGGCGTGATTGGTTTACATAATTTTCTCCCTTTAGTGATTCAGTTATATTTGGAGGAGGTGAAGAGTATACAGTTGTCGGCAAGGGCAATGTTCAGATTCAGTCTGGTGGGAGGAATCTCATATTCCTCAATGTATGCTATGTTCCTGGCATGGAACTTAATCTTCTCTCAGTGAGTCAGATCACGCGACATTCTCCTTAGCTTGATGTTGTATTCAGTACACACAAGTGCTCGATTGTTCATCATGCGACACACACTACTATAGCTGTTGGCATTGAGGATCATGGTCTATATAGACTTGTGGATATAGGTGATTCTCTTGAGCATGCCTTCACAACGAAATCAACCTCTGGATATGTGTTCAGTTTGGGATCTAGTTCGTTGTCATTACATTCAACAATTGGTTGAAGACGGGACAGTCAGTTGCAGTATGTTCCAGCTGCGGATCAGACTGTAGACATTCTCACCAAGCCTCTTGGTCTAGATAAGTTTGCTAAATTTAGGGGGCGGCTTGGTGTTGTTGACAGATTGACCATTAAGAGAGGGTATTAGGATATTATTATATTTGTTTATTACTTTAATCGTCATCTTTTGTAATATTATATAAATTAGATAGATAAGATCGATTACTCAATGTTCAATAGTTTCTTTTAGAAACTTTCTATTTTGCATCTCTTGTAAATTCTTTATAATGATCATGTTGATCATTTGTTAATACAACAATCATTTTTGCCAATTACTTTGCGTAATATGCCAGAGAAATCACAAATGTTTCTTCATTAACACCATCAATGTTACAATGTATTTCAACAATGACACCAAAGTATTTTGACAACCATTACCACAATGCCAACAATAACAATGCTTCCTCTTGGGTGCAAGTACATGACATATATAGATGTCGAGGGGGTGCAAGTGGCAACCATCGCAACAATTCCTAACTACCTACCCCTTGACCGTACTAACAAATATTAACAACGCTAAACTACCCGACAACATCATCCCCCCCAAAAAGAAAGTTGTCTCCGGACGACACACAAGAAAATGGGGATAATGACCAGACTAAAACAACTATACGAAGAAATCAAGACTGAGATGGGGGCTGAGAGGGTGTCCTGGTGGTTTAGGGGATGCCAGTTGAGCTCGCTACTCATGAAGCTGCTCCGTCGTATGGCGCAAATCTCTCTCCGCAAGCATCTGCTGCCCTCGAGCGCCCTTCACCATGAAAGCGACCTCCAAAATCCCCTTGTTTTATCTACTTCCTCCAAGGCTGTCATAAGACGAATGTCTAGAGCTACTACCTGCTCTCGGTGCTGCTCACTCCTCCAAAGCAGTCATCGCAGCCCTGTGTTGTGCCTCAAGAGCTACCATTTGAGCCTGCTGGTGTGCTAACACATCCTTCTTTTGGGCCAACTCCACCTCTACCATCTGTAACCGAGTGGCAAGCTCGTCCCAAGCTGTCACAGCGGCCACTCGCTCAGCCTCGGCTCCTGCCCCTTGGTGCTCAGCTCTCCAAAGCTCATAGTACAGCTGTCTAAAGCCTTGCTCCACCTGCTGAAGTAGAGCATGGGTCCGACTCTCCCCAACTGGCTCTTGCACTCTCCATCCCTCCAACATCTCCGTTGTCTCTGTGGAAGGCCATCCTCTTCTCACAAAACACTCCTCAAACTCCTGATCACACCTTCCTGTAGCGAACTCGAGCAAGTGCGTCATTGCCTCATCCACCATCCAGAGGGCCTGTGCCTCAACCGAGACTGCAATCCGCTGTGCACCAGCCTCCATCTCTCTCAAAAATTGCTCTATGACACTTGATCTATTCTGAGTGTAAGGTACTAGCTGCCACAAAGGCTGGGGCTACGGGACCCTTCTCTCGGACTCCTCACCCTGCATAGTAGCATCCTCCCGAGGAGAATCCTCCACACCACGATCAGCTGCGTCCTCCACCTAAGGGTTATCCAACTCTGTGGGTTACACACTACTCTCATCGAGATCATCAATCTTAACAATCTTTGGCTGCCTGCGGTGTGGTGTGGGAGGGGGAGGTCCAATGGGTCACATAGGTGTAAGTTGAAACTGTGTAAGCCATGAATCCATAGCGGCCTCCAGTATCTCAGACCCTATTACCTCTTCTCGAGGCCTCTCTAGGGCGTCCACCAATCAATCCATGACGACCACTATCTCTGCTGTTGGTCGTTCAACCATCTCCATGGCCGACTCAACAGGTGCTGCTATTACGGACTCTGCCACCACCTCCATGGCCAACTCAGTATGCGTTGCTATCTTGGGCTCGGGCTCTACGACTACTTTTGGCTCTGACTGTGCTTGTGCTGGTGGAGGGACGACCACTGCTGTAGCCAAACTAATAGGTGTCATGGTAACAGGGGCCCTTAATTGCCCAAACCTTAGCACCGTGTTATCCACAAATTTGTGGCAACCCTACAGAATTTTCTTGTCATAACGTAGTGGTATCCTCTTTGTTTTGAACGTTTTGAATAGAGTGATAAGAGAGATAATTCCTTATCCCTGAAGAGTTCTTTATCACACACGTTTCATGCGTTTTTAAGTCCTTTTCTTTGTTTTCCTCTTTCTTTTTTTGCGTTTTTATTCTTTTTTTTCCCTCAAGTCAATAGCCCTTTGAAATCCGCTCGTTTCGAGCTAACTTAGGCATCAAACAGAGTAGTACAACTCAAGTTATGATGTAAAAGGTGGGGTTTTCCAGGCTGACTGCATATTCTTTGAAAATCCTTTAAAGGTGGTTTTTCGAAGTCAATAACGCGAGTTTGAATTATATTTAATATATTAAGTGGATTTTATAGTCCATTTTCAAATTTCAACTTATTCCGAGTTGATTCGACTATAGTTTTTAATGTTTTAATGAAATTAGCTAAAATTAGTCTGATTTTGTTTTAATACTATAGTTATATATTAAATTTATCAAAATTCAAAACTTAATTATGAAGAAGTGTGGTTTTTACTCCACTTTGCATAATATCCATATGCAAAAATATTAAAAACTTTACTCCTTCGTCTTTCCCTTTGTTAAATATGTTGTTTTTTGCCTTCAACTGCATATCAATTTTAAGTTATTATATGTGCAAATGGATCTTCTAAATAACGTATTTCATTCTTCTTAAAAGCTTTATTAAAGTGAGTTTTCACTTTAAGTCCCTCAAGGCATCGAATTTGAAGGGCATTACATATGTTTTTAAATTATGTAAATGCCTTTACAAAACAACGTTTTTAAAACCCACCTTGGCGTCGTTTTAGAAGAGGAATACATTTGTTTATTGTGCAAGTGTTTTTA
>MU227326.1:2871524-2881600 GCA_018584345.1 Thuja plicata | reverse complement strand
ATTGTAATATTTTCATCTTTTGTTGTGAGCAAGAAAGCTATAGGCAATTCTCTGTATTCTGAAAACTTTGAGTTTCATGATGCAAAGTTGAGCATTTGAATAAAGGAACAAGAATTGGCAAACTTTGCGTTGTTGGTTTTGAAAATTAACGAATGTGTTCTTATGTCTCATTAGTTAATCCTTTTTCAAATCAGTAGTTATCTTGCATATATCATTTGAGCATTTTAATTCAATTTTTCTGAAGACTTTGTGCTTCAGTAAATCGGGATTACTATAGAAATTAGTGGCTAACATACCCCAAGGACTGAAGACTTTGAGCTTCAGTATTGGACAGTAGATTAGAGTACTTATTCAAGGTGAGGACAGGAGACTTTGAGCTCATTGTATCACTTTGTCTTTAGATAACTCAACTGTTACCTCGTTTGATTGTTCTTAAGTCAATCATTGAGTCACCGGTATTACCGTCGCAAGGTGAACTGTATGTGTTACAGTTCAGTTCTACTTGAAGCCACCTGCGGTAAGAGGGGAGCCTCCCCTATTGCTGAGAGGAGAGAGCAATCTCACATACTGCTGCTTAAAACACATGTTTTGCAAGTTGTAGTCTTAGTGATTGCAAAATATTTAGCCAACACACCATCATCCCAAAGGACGCAAGCGGAGTCAACTGAGCAACTCCACTCAGAAATGGTGGAGCAAAAAGGACCCTCAGGGTGTCATCACCCAATGCCGTGGGTCTGTCCCCAACTCTCGTTCCCACCTCCGAGTCAACTGTCTCTCCCTCGGACGGATGGTTGTCTCGACCTACCATCCTGAAGTTATCTTCGCTCGCTCTTGATGAGTCACCCGACTCCTCCTGACCACTGTCATCGCCGTCCTCATCAAACTCAGACTCTGGCACCACAACCTGACGCTTCCTCTTCTGACTCGACTGCACAACACCACCCGTGGCCAAAATATCCAAGTGCCGCCAATACAGAATGGGTGGGTTGCCAGGCTCCACATGACCCTGCGACTTTAGCTCCAATTTGTTTGTCGGTGTTTGGGTGTGTGTAGCGTCGAGGAAGAAGCCAAAGAGGAAGCACGTCAGCCCAAATTGAGACACGTCCCTTTATCTTTTTGAAGCGCCTATATAAGAGAGGTAAAAGCAGCTCATTTTCTCATCAATGGCAAACAAGATATCTCTCCTTTAGGCAGCAATTTCCTCCTTGGAAAGTGACTTCATGATCAAGAAAAATAATTTTGGGGAGTCTCAGAAATAAAACCTCAGTGATTTTCTTCAAAATCAGAAGTGTAAAGTGCTGGAGAAAAGCTAAATGTTGACAGATATATAAACATCAGGCTCAATTAAACCCAAAACTTAGAGAAAAGCATAATTGAAAAAGAGAAACGTGGTCCTGAACTAAAGGAAATCCATGATCAAAATTGCATTTTGCCTCCTTGTCTTGATATAGAAGAAAAGGTTAATTCAAAGCAAATCTAGATGCAATCTCATATCATGCAAGTTTTTCTTCATTTCGTTTATTCTTACCATGTTGTGAGCTTAATGAAATTTCCCTTTTGTTTTGCAAGGAAATCTATGAAAAGGGGGAAGCTTGGACAGCGAAAGGTGGTAGTGAGGTCAAGCTCAAAACTCCAAATGCTAAGGGAGTTCAAAATCTGATTATCAAAGTGCAAATTCAAGGCAACCAAGATAGTTCAAGAAAGAAAGCTAAAATGAAGAATCCTAATCCAAGATCAAGATCAAAGTGAATTCGAAGAACAAGTTATGAAAGAAAAGGGAATAAATCTACAAATGAAAGAAATCATTACTAAATTCTATTTCCTCCGAAAATCCAAGATCACATTGAAGGATCTGAGGGCATGAAGACCCATCAATTCAAGATGATCAAGGTTAAGGCATCAAAAAAGACACCAAGTTTGCAAGTACAATCAAGTTCAAGATCATGGCAATGAGAAAATTTCCAAGAACGACTCTTCGTCCGAGCAGTTCTACCCTCGATGAGTTCGTCATCATGAAGATCGCCAATCGTCCTAGCCCACTATTTAGGTCGGAGAGTAGAAGTGCCAACATCAGAAGCAGGAGGTGCAATAGGATCAGGTTCATCAAACAGAAGATCGAATGAATTCTGAGTAAAATTAGGTGGTGTAGGTGCATGTCTAGGTGATCCTGCAGGAGAAGGAACCAGTGGACGTGCAAGAAGTGGAACAACTGGAACCCTCCCATCAAGTGGACCTAATGGAAGACGGACACCCAAGTCTTGAGTGTTGAGAGGCTGATCCTTTGAATCCATAACTGGAGAAGAGAGCTGAAATGACCCTCGTTCCTCGTCAAAACCCATATCTCAACTGAAGATGACAATATTTGTTTCAATGTCAATATGACAGTAGGCCTTATGATTATCACTGTAGCCGATTAGCAGAATTTTCTGACTCTTGGCATCCAACTTGGTGCGCTTAGGATCAAGGATCCAGACAAAAGCAGTGGAGGTAGAAACTTTGAGAGGATTGATTTTGGGCTTATGGCCTGACCAGGCCTCTTTCAGAGTCTTCTTCTTGATAACTATTGTAGGAGAGCGGTTGAGAAGATAGGCGGTAGTGTTGACTGCTTCACCCCAAAATTTATTTGGAACACTCTTGTGTTCAAGCATAGATTGGGCCATTTTGTTGATCGTGCGGTTTCTCCGTTCAACAACACCATTTTGCTGAGGGGTGTAGGATTTTGTTAATAGGAGCTTTATGCCATGTTCATTGAAATTGGAGAAGGCAGAAGAACAAAATTCTCCCCCATTGTCAGTTCTAAGAGTAACAATTTGTTGACCAGACTCTTTTTCTACAGATGCTATGAACTTTTGAAACAATACAAACTCCTCTGATTTTTTATGAAGAAAATACACCCACATTTTTCGACTGAAATCATTAACAAAAAGTAAAAAATACCTGGACCTAGTAGTAGAAGAAGTAGCCATAGTCCCATAGATATCAACATGGACCAGTTGAAGTACCTTAGAAGCTCTCTAGGAGCTGCCATCCAAAAATGGAGTTTGATGTTGCTTCCCAACCTAACATGCTCCACAAATTTCGAGGTTCTGGGTTTGGATATTTGACAGTTTGATGACAAGATCTTTCTGAACAAGCGGAGAAAGATAGTGCACATTTAAGTGCCCATAACATTGATGCGAGAGTGTACTATCAGAGGAGCGCTTGGCTGTCATGGCAAGCTCCTGAGAATCACCAAAGTCAACAAGTCTGAATAGACCATGATCCTCAAGACCCACGACAATGGTAGACTGAGTCTCCCGATCAATAATACTGTAGTAATGTGAACTAAATGTCATGTCGAGCCAAGGGGAATGTCTCAGAATTTGACTGACTAAAAGAAGGTTGAGTTCCATTCCTGGAAGGTAGTACACATTGAGGAAAATCAATTTCCTCCCTCTAGACTGAATTTGCACATTGCCCTTTCCGTCAACGGTGTACTCTTAACCTCCTCCAAAGATAGAAGAATCTGAGAATGGATGAAAGTCTGTGAACCAATCCCGATGATGAGTGAAGTGGCGCAGGGCACTTGAATCAATATACTAGGTAGAAGATTTCACATGATCTGCAAGTCTTTTAGCCATGAAGGCGTAAAGGGCACACTCACTTTGCTTAGTGTGCTCTGCGATATTTGTTTTAGGCTGTGAAGTGTTTACGACACTCAAGTTTCATGTGACCGTGCTTATGGCAGTAGTTGCACTGAATGTTCTTCGAGCCTTCTGATGACGGAGCAAAGGATTTCTGCTGAGAATACTGAGAAGATTGAGATTTGCCTTTATCCTTCTGAAAGGATTTGGCTGTGAAGGCCTATTCTTTGGAAGATGAATCGGTACCACTACTGAATTGTTGTTACCAGTGATCTTGTTGTAAAAGCGTTGTGCAAAAATCGGAAAACGTCAAGTCAACATTAGTTGAAGCAATGTTGAGAGTCTCAACAAAGTGCTCATAGGAAGACGATAGACTTTTCAGGGTGATCACCTTCATGTCTTCTTCCATTTTGCATCCAATTGCTTCTAACCGATCTCGAATGTCCTTGATTTTATAGAGATGATCCTGTAGGGACACCCGCTCATCTATCATGATCATGAAAAGCATGTTCTTTAAGAACGCACGACTCTTATCAGAGGTTTCATACAAACCTTTTAGATGCATCCAAATTTCTGCAACTGTTTTGCCAAAAGGAACCTGCGACAGCTAATCGTCAGTTACCAAAAGTTTGATGAACATAGCAGCTTCCTGATTTTGCTCATCAAATTTGTCCCGCTCCTTGCTTGCATCTTTAGGACGATCAGTCTTACCCAAAACAATTTTGTCAAGACATCTATCTTCAAAAATTGTTAGCATGTGCTGCTTCCAGGCATTGTTGTTTATGCCGTTGAATTTCTGACTCCCCTCAAGTAGAATATTTGTTAGAGATGCCATCAGGAACAACTGACGTCAAAGGTAGACTAGATGGTGGCACAAATATCGAGGCAGAAGATGTTCAATGTGAGAAAATAGCGAAATGAATGAGACTGAGGCTAAAAATAGGCACTGTTTTGAGACCACTTTTTTTAGGCACAGATCCCAATGTACATTTTTTTTGTGGACCAAGAAAATTGTGATAGAAATCCAGAAAACATTTCAGAAAACACACAGAATCTGCAAGCAAAATTCGAATCCGACTAAAATATCAAAGGGTTTTGAAGAAACCCTAGCCGACTGAAAAAGATGAGCCCTAGAGAGACGAAATCAGACTTTGAAGCTTCAAAAAAATATTGTTATTAGCAGAAACGACCACAGTGATGGCGTTGAAAATGCATGCATCCAATATCACGAAAACAACAGTTGTCTGAAGCAATAAGACCACAAAAACGGTTATGGGTGAACAGAAAACGACCACAGAACGGTCGTTCGAGCCTGGATAAAATGTGGCCTACAAAAAATGACCACAAAAATGGTTGGAAAATCCTGTCTAGGAGCAAACACAAGTCGATAGTGTGAAACGACTTCTGTAATAATAGAAAACGATGTCGGTAGGAACAAACGACTAATGAAGTGGTCAAGCCGGCTGAGAAATTCGCAAAAAGTAGCATCTTTGGTTGTTTTAGCTAAAACGACAGGGACACCAATGTGAACGGCTCAAAAATATGAAAATCGGCCACGATTAAAGAAAATGAGCCACAAAAATCTACACAAAAAACCCTAATCGCGAACAGAAGAGACCGCAAGTTGCATATCAAAAACTTAGACACCAAAAATTTTAAAAAACAAATAATTTCTGAAAAAAAATTATAAATTATTCGAGAAAATATTAACTTAGCTCTGATACCATATTACACAGGTGATTGGTAAATATTTGGATGAATTAATGAATGAACAAAACATTCATTTATTGTTTACAAAGAGACGATGTTTCTATTATGAAACAGTCGTGAGAATTAGAAACTTTCTAATATGTACAAGATTTATAATATTGACCATTAAATAAAATAGAAAGATATATACGAAGATATTATTCTAATTGTTTTAATAGTGACCACTTGCCCACTGAAGTTGATTGCACAACACCAATACTTGGTCAAAAATCAAAATCATTCCTTAGGTTATCCTTCAAGGAAAAGTACTCATAGGTAAAGCTCTGAAATCCCGAGGCTTTTCCTGATCAATACAATGCCCAAAATGTCGAGCACAAAATGAGGGCTCTTGATGTTTTATTAATTGACCTATGGCCAGAACTGAATGGACCAATACGGGAACCATTTTCCAGACAAGCAATCTGCAACTCTGCCAGAGACTGATCAAATTCTGGTCAATATTTAACACAAAATGCCTTTTTCGAAATTTATGCATTGATTCACCTTAGATTTTGTCATTTGGAACAACTAGAAGGAGCAAAATGTAACAATTTTTAATGATACAAAAAGGGATCCAAAGTCACCTTCAGACCAATCTAGGGCCACATTTGCAGTACATTTTGGATATACTAAGCAAATATGTAGACATTCAATTTGGCAAAGATGGGAGGATCTGCAAGTGGTAAATCTCTAGCAACTCAACTTCCAATACCAAATGCTCAATATCTTAGTTCCTGAAAGAGCACAATTGCACCCATTACAGCTAGGTCAATTCAAGCACAATCTCCATGGAACCAAAGAAAATAATCCAATGAAAGCAGGAATAGGTGGAACAAAAAAAAGTCTCAAGGAGAACTAGCTATCAGCTACTATCAGCTCCCAGGTGTCCAGATAAATAATATGGTACATGCACAAGCATTGGTCACGAGCTTCGAAATATTGAAGTGACTAGGACATGCCAATGATAAACAGATACTTCCAAAGTGAAATCAGAAAACAGTATCAGTTTTCAGAGAGTCCAGAGATAGAATTTCTGCCTTTCGAAGCCATGTTAGAGAAAAATATCATGGCAGAAAAAGAAAAGAGAACTAGCAGAGAAGACAGTTTTGATGTTTGGGCAAAAAGAAGTTTGTTTTGATGCTTGATATGTTGCAACAAATGGTTCATAATGGAGAATAATATGAATGCAATGAGACATCAGAATGGTGAAGGAAGCGTGTTAGGGGCTAACGTTTCCAATCTCATTCAGACCTGTTGATATGAGTTTTATTCCACTACAACATGCAAAATCGAATACTTAGTATTCTGAGATGAAACACCAAATCTCCAACCCTCTCTTGAATAAGGATGCTCATATGCTAAACAATGTAAATGAATTGTGTGACCAAATGAGACAACCTCAAGGTTCCTTCTTGTAATGTCCCCTAGTTGGGTTTAGTCTTAGTTATTACCAAATTAACATAGATTTGATATTTCTGTCCCAAGCTAAGGGATATAAAACATTTGAAGTGTAAAGAATAATTCATTTATTTAATCAGATTAATTTATCTTGTATATTCGTTAACACTTATATCCAACGTTATTACTATTCCAGCTTAAAGACGGAAGGAGTAGGTGTTATCCAAGTTGCCTAGATACCAACTGCAATGGACTCCCTCAAAGTTTACAGATCTAAGCTCTTTAGCCTTTCTTGGGACTATGCCCGCAAGGCGCTCGGGGTCGCTGATCCCTACCCTATCTTGGGACAAATAGCCATTGCTTGGATTTATACAAGCCCCTCCTTGGTAACATTACTGTCTTCCCCTCTCAGTTTAAAAATAGTAATAAGACTGAGTGTCAATATATATATTTATATAAATAATTCTGATTTTTGTTATTATATATATAAAAATGTTGTGTATATTAGTTTATATATATTTCTGACTTATTATTATATATATTTCTGATTTCACTATTACCAATATATATATAGATACTATATATATATATGGTTCCCTTATTTCCATATCCTGGTGGATCAGTATTGTTTCATAGATAAGTTACAGCATGCTAATTTGCTGACACAAGATATTTGCCAGTAATAAATATAATTCATTCCATATATCTATATATTCCTTTCTGAGCTCTTCCTCAGATATATCATATATTCCTATTCGATGATTGCTGAAGTGGATTTGACTCCCCATATAAACTATGGTGGGAGTCACTTTCTAGCGGTATGTCTCTATATTAAGACATCATATCTTAAGTAACCATATCCTTTCATGACCATTGCCTAATCTGATATTTGTTCTCTTAACATAAATTAATCTTATGTTATTATTAAAGGGATATTAATCTTACGTGTCTGTTATCATGCTTATTGATTCCCCAAAACAATCTTGCTGGGCATAATACAAGTTGCTACCCTTAATTCGTTGCCATTGTTCCATGCTTCATATCCCATCAATAACATTACATTGGTTGCCCATAATATTGATTACTGTTACATTTTATCCCCAATGACTTTAATGAATTAATCCCTACTCCTTTGATCATTACAGGCGATTAACTATATATCATACCTTGATAACTATTTGACGGGAATGATCATGTAATTGGTGGAAGACCATAGTTCGATGATCATATGTTGCGTATTCATCTCACTTCCTCGATGGAGATTTGTTGGATATATCAAGCCATAACTTTACATCTGCCACAATATAATATTAATTGATATATCTAGCACTCGAATGTCAAACTTATATTATCAATACTCGGGGGTGACGATTACATGAGACGCTCGATGTTTTTACTGTATTCTGTGTCTTTGCCTAGGTCCATGAAGACAAATGATTACATCATTAAATTTATATTCTTTGAATTTATATTTCCTTATCAACTCTAAAGTTCCTGATGTTAATTAACTTAACAAATTTATTTATTATATTATTATTATATGAATTCCTTAATATATAATATTATATTAATGAATATATTATATTCATTAATTATTATATTAATAATTAATAATAAATTAAATTATAGCTCATTATTTATTTGTTCATTAATTTTATTTTTGTTATTTATTATTAAATTCTATTATATGAAGGGGATGTATACTTCTTATTGTGGACTTCACTCAGTTTTATGATGTGATATGCTGGTTACACAAAGGGACTTATGCTGTTTATTCAATGGATACTAACTACTTAAACTTCTTCAATCACTTCCAACCAAATAAACTGTAAATGGATAAGGGTTTAGAAAGATATCCTACTCCTAGAATGTAAGAAATAGTGGATGTCTTTGTGACTCTACTAGACTTATTTTAGCTATCAACATTAACCAAGCTAGTGCAATCTCCTACAGTAAATGTAAGATGCTCAGACTACCGCCATTTCATTAACACCATTCATCGATGCATATCAATGTGCAAGCAATAATTGAAGTTAAGTTCATATAAATGCCATTCGACCATGCAATGCAAACTTACAGTCAACAAGTAGCTAGTGGATTGGTCTAATCGAGTTCACCAAAGATGCAT
Source organism: Thuja plicata (assembly GCA_018584345.1). Lineage (NCBI taxonomy): Eukaryota > Viridiplantae > Streptophyta > Pinopsida > Cupressales > Cupressaceae > Thuja > Thuja plicata. The sequence continues at coordinate 2,872,702 of MU227326.1, read as the reverse complement.
CGAAAATCACTTCCATTCAACTAAACACTATCTCTAAGAAACATGAAATGAAATCTACTTTAAGTGAGGCATTGTAGAAACCATGCAATACTCCAAAGCAACACAAGTAATCCACCATGAAGACCAACAATGAATCAACAATTACTTTGATAGCATTATGGCAACAATTTCAACAAGTCTCCTCCTACTCTACCCTCTAAGTAATCTCCTAATATCATGGTCTAAAATCTAACCCCCTACAAATGAGAAGGCCTTGACCTTTTAGAGTTCTTCAATTACAATGAAGGGCCAAGAATGATTTAGGCTCAAGGGCCAAGATTTACCCATTACAAACCCTAATTTGGGTTGCCACACTATCATCCAATTACATAAAGACACCACCTTGTGGACCAATAAGAAAATTACAATGCCTTTGAGAGCCAATGAGAAAATATGTACACTTGGCATAATATGATTGAATGTGCTTGAACACGTGTAACTAGAATTTTTTGATTGGTAGAAGACAAGTGGGCGCCACCTTAGCATCCTTATCTTATAGACTTGATCAATCCTTTGGTGACGAGTGTTAAGTTTTAGGATAGCTGCAAATGTAATAGAACTCTGTGTTGTATGTGTTTTCCAAATGCAACAATCTCTCTTTCATTTATATTGGGAATGAGGCTAGGAGAGACATGTCCCTTCATGAAACATGTCTATTCATTATTATTTATAAGAAAGGACATGCCTCTTCCCATTAATTATAATTTAATCAATCTTATAATGTTTCATCAATCAATTATTAATTAAGAATAATTTAATATTAAATATTAAATTTCATATGTTTAATAATAATATAACATATATAATATATTTTTATTAATCAACATATATTATATGTATTATAATGATCATACGACTGAAGCTACAAACATTAAAACTCCCTCTTAGCTAGGGAGGATGATCAAACAAAATGTGTAGTGGTCTCCGGTGTCAACACTTATGACCCTCACCATAGCTATACAAAACATCAACGATTCTATCCACAAGCTCTCAGGTGGATTGCCTCCATCGACGATTCTATCCACAAGCTCTCAGGTGGATTGCCTCCATCGGCGATTCTATCCACAAGCTCTCGTGTGGATTGCCTCCATCGACGATTCTATCCACAAACTCACGAGCTTTAGAGTGGATTGCCTCCA
>MU227326.1:2851864-2862608 GCA_018584345.1 Thuja plicata | reverse complement strand
GAACACCTGGATGATGCCCTCCAAAATACCAAATTCAATGGATATTTCACCACCTCAAATGGTTGCAACACTGAAGAATTGACGCTCTCCAATGGCTAACTGAAATCAGAAACCCTTGGCTTCTTCTCCCAAGTTCATATCAAACAAATATTAATTCTCTGGATACTGAAAATGAGCTCTTAAGTCCCTCTTTATTCTATTCTTATGAGAGCTCAGACACTTTCCTGGCCCATGTGGGATAAAAGACATATTCGCACATTATAATATTAAAGTGACTTTATTATTATAAAGTTACTTTATAACTTTATAATAACATTAAAATATTTAAATAAATCACTTAAGTCACTTTTAATTAAATTAATTAAATATAAAGTCACTTTTTAATTTTAATTTATTTAATTACTTTATAAGAAATTAATTTAATCAATTTCTCCTTATTTCTCCACTTAGCCTTCGGAGAATGTAAAGGCTAAGAACTCCACTGAGATGCTAAAAAGATGGGGACATTACAATCAATATCTGTTTGGCAGTCTCCATTAAATCCTGTAAGTTTGAGATCACCTTATCTTGATAAATGCGTTCATCCTCCCAGGAATAGTCCATGCATTGTATTCTGGAAAGGACGGCTAGTGCTCTGTCATGAATCTGAACTAAGCCCTCAACATGCTTATATGCTTCATTCCGAATGCCTTCCATCCAAACTTTCGCACCCGAAGCGATTCATTTGATCTTGTCTATACTTTCTACTTATTCATCCGGAATAACTGGAGGAGGAACAAAAGTTGGGCCTTCTTCCCTCACCAGATGAGGTAAGCTGTTGATGTATTGGCAAAATGCCTTGATCTGTCCCTTTGGCCTCTGGTATTTCTCTTTTAGTTTCCTCATCTTGTCCTTCACTGCTTGTGCAGAATCATCAAATTCTTCCAATACTTGCTCTCGGGAGGCATGGCCTAAATCAATCTCCGTCATCTAGAGTAATCTGATCCTTTGTCTTATCAACTATCGGAGTTGCAAACTGCAGGATTCTGGATCCAGATTCTCCTCTGATTACTTTTGCAAACTTCTTATCTTTTCCTTTCTCCTGTGATTGGTTGGCTCAGTTCAAGATTTCCTGCAATTCGACTGCCAGGTCAACCTCTTTCGCTTGACTTCTTTGTATCCTTTGCCTTAACCATTTTGGAATAGCAACACTCTAATCATTCTAAATCGTCAACTATTCTTGCCTTTGTACTGCTCTTATATTGATTTCTTCTTCGGCTACAGGACTTCCTATCGTTGTTTCCGGAGTTACTACTTTTGCCTCTATTGCAGGAAGTTCTTCCTCTGCCGTAGTTTCCTCTGTTTCCATCATTTCTCGTTCCAAAATGGCACCAAGACTCTCCTCAATGGCAACATCCTGCTCACTGTTTCTTCCTTGGGCCAACTCATATGCATTGATACTTTCCCTATCTTGCACTGGCCTAGTCATATGTTCTTGCTCTAACCTTCTGTTGGTTTTTGCTTCTCCCCTGGGGAAAGGGTCTATCTCCTGCAAACTCGGAGTCTGGCTAGGTGAAGATGGTGCATTCCCTAATCTCTGCCTCTTCTATTGGGGCTCTTCAATATGAATGTCAGGCCTATCTCTTTGTTCCACTTTCTGAGCAACACCCTTTCTTCTCCTTCGCTCAACTCTTCCTGACAGGATTTCTCCTTCCATTCTATCTCCAGAGGGTTGCTGTGGTCTTTCGTCTCTCAATGGCTAGTGGTGACCCATCAATCCGTATGTCTATCCATCCTTCGGCATGGTGAGCTTCTCAAGTTGCCATTCAATCCACCACTTTGTGAAATGCAAGACTGGTGTAGATTATATGTCAATGTCTGAAATCTCCTTCCTTGACCAGTCGTATGGATGAATGACCTTTTCTTTCTCTGGTTTGTACCCTTTCTGTATCATGTTCAGATCTTCTCCCATCTGATCAGGCACTCGGAAGATCTTGCATGCTTTGATCAAATGGAGCGGCAACATGTAATACATCCTTTTTCTAATCTCATAATTATCCACAACATTGGCCCAAAAATCTTCGAGGTGCATCTTGTGTTGATATTTTGCACCGACCATTGTTCTAATTTTGTTGTATGGATCATAGTCAGTCCTCCCTAGAAAAAGCGGAAGATAGAACAAATGCAACTCATCTGACGATCTCTCAATTGCCTTCAAGCCCAGGCACATTTCAACCTTATCTTCTCCTATGGAGATTGGGAATTCCAATCCCAACTTTTTCTTTCCCTTTTTGATTTTATCATAGACCGTCAGCTGCTGAGCGATCTCCAAAAGGACCATCTTATCATTGGGATATCGTGGGAGTTTGTATGGCTGCGCTGAAAATGCTTGAACTTTGATATAGGAGAAAGTAGGAAACTGAATGAACCAAGCTCCATATTCCTCCACCAACTTCATTGCCCCGGCTGACAGCCTTACATGCAGTCTTTTCTACAAAATCCTTACAATACGCATTGCAAGGCGTCGTTGACTCAAACATAATCATCTATGGACTGCAAATGCAATTGAGGGAAACATTCGTGTACTTTCAAACGTGGAGCGCCACTTCCTATTATCCCCTTGCACCTCAGTCCATCGTACCTCGTATTCCGTGCCAGCATGTATATGACATAAGAGCTCATATAAAATTTCCTTGATTGCTCCAAATTCACCAACTGTTCACTCAGGTTGTCACTATCAGTCCAGCCCAATCCATATGGTTGTGCTCCTTAACTACCTGCTCGACAAAGTACCACATCCATGATTCAAACAGATAGGATTGTGGCATGCCAAAAATCCTGCTCAACATCATGACTAAGTCGCTATATTCCCTGTGAAAATTTAAGCCAACACCAGCTCCTTAGGAAATTTGGAGTGGTGGGATCTATTCTTTTTCAACCATTTATTGTTTATGATGCTCTCACAATATTGAACCCCGATGATGTAAACTCTGTGTGCATGTTCTTTTCTTTTCAATACCAACTTCCGGGATGAAGGGATTCCAAATGCTTCTGAGATAGTTGGTGGGGAAAGATCTGAAATGACATTTCCATCTGAATCTTTAATTGTTCTGTCTCTGGGGTTGTAGTACCTTGCACATTCTACGATCAACTTAGAATGCTGAAAAGCTGGAAGAAAGCCAGTCCGGGTGGCCAAATGTGTCGGTTGATGATCCTTGTATCCAAACATTCTTCTATGAAATTAATTCATATCCAAGTAGTCGAGATTGGTGTCTCCAACTTCTGCCCATTTTGAAATAATTTTGGATTCTGGATAAAACCTTCTTTGTTCATTCTTTATCAGCTGCTTCCTCGTCACACTCGTTCCTCTGAGTGTTGCCATTCTCACCTTCTGGCAAAACAAAAATCAAAACGAACATAAGAATGTGCAAGAAAATGCATAAAGCAACACGATTTCTTCACAATTTCTCCAAGATAGAACTTTCTCTCTCCTCCAAGAGTTTATGCTTTTTCAACATATTGCAAAAAGATCTCCTTTATTGGAATTTTACAATTTCTTTTGACCTTTTCAAACTTGAAGCAATTTCACGTTTTTCGAAATACACTTTTCTCTCTCCAAAAATTTCACGCTCTCCAAAAAATCTTTTCAGAATCCTCTTGCAAACCTTCTGAATCTTCAAACTCTTTCTCTTAGCTCATTCTTTAAACTTTGTGTGTGATAATGAAATGAGCAGAGTTGCTTATATAGATTTTTATCCCGAAAAACTGCTTTAATCAATTGTATGCTATTTTAAGGAAACTGCATTGTTTTTCTTGAAGCTTCCAATCCAGACAAAGATTCCCTTATAAAAACATGCCACTTGTGATCGTTTTCCCCTGCTTTTTGGGAAGTTTCCATTTGAGGCACTTTAACTTCATGAAGTTATTTCAATTTAAGTTTTTTTTTGGATTTTTTGATTTAAAATATTAATTATTGGAAGAAAACACAGTAAGTCCAATTATCTCCAAAAAATAATTTATTTCCTTTTCCAAATTTCTCATTTTTTTCTTTCCCCTTTTTCTGATTTTCTCAAATGTTAATTAAATATTAATAAAAACCAATCTTTAATTAATTTTTAGATTTAAAACCCAAAAATCGTTTTTATCTCCAAGCGTTCAATTTCAAAAGATTAGTAATCAAATATTAAATATAAAATTTAATATTTAATTAATTTTTAATTTGAATCCCAAAAATCGATTTGTTTCCAATTGATTGCATTTTTCAATTTATTAATTAAATATTAAATATAAACTCAATATTTAATTAATTTTTTCCAACGAAATCCAAGGCTCAATTTTCGATTTCAATCATCCCTAAACTCCTCAACTATAACCTTTTTTGAATTCTTTTTGTATTGATGGCAATTTTCGAGGGTCCCACGGATTTTCCCCATCTGTAATTCTGCCTCATTTAGGCCAATTCGCGCTGGAGTGCCTTTAGACGTGGGTGAAGGATTAATTTAATTAATTCAACTTTCCATGACTGTGGGAAATGCGTCCGAGTGCTTTTTTCACTGGGTTCTGGATTTTTCATTTCTTGGATTTTCTCTGTTGTCTCTGTTGACTTGCGCTTGGGCGCGATTTGGGCATGTTGGAGGATTATCTCGTTCTTGGAGAATTAGCTTGAGTTGGGACAAATCGCGCTCGGGCGCGAACATGGCATGGCGGAGGATTTTCATGTTTAGGAAAGTTCCCTCATTCCTCTGGATATGGCTTTGAGATTCTTCCTTGTTGTCGACTTGCACTATATTGGGTTGCAGAGAGGAAAAATTTGTCCACGATATCCTCTTGGCTGAGCATGGTTGGAGGGAGTTTATTGAACATCTCATTTAATCATCGTTCCCTTTCATCACTGATTTTTGCACCATTAGTGTTGATCATGAGCCACTGTGGAGTCTTCCTTTTAATACATTTATTTGCTATCACGCGCTCACTAACAGTGCCTTCGTGGTCTGTCGTGGATGTCCTTCGTCGATGACTCCGTGACTTGGCTTGTTCTCTGCTCCGAGCATTCGATATTCTACAAATTCCAAGGGATGGGCTTTGGATTTCCTTGTCATGCTCAGGTATGCCTTTACCATTCACGTTTCATTCACTCCTCCATTGTCTTTCCTAAGTTAATTGCATGTGTGTTGGGTGTTTCCTGGCACCTGTGGTGAACCATTTCTCCACAATCCTCCTCTGTTTCGGTAATGAAGGCACTAAGATGCATCTCTGTTATCCTCTATAGTGGACTTCGGTCTTGAAAATTCCTTCATTCATCATATTTTGCGCTTTTCGTGGTGTTTTTTTGCCATCTTTTCTTTCGAGTGCCTCCTTGACTATTGTTGCAATGCGATGGGCACGTTCTTTGTCCTTCACGACATTGTGTTCCTGAACGCAAGTCAAATTTCTCAGATTTTCTCCTTTTGAATGGGAACTCGGTTTCTCAGTGTGGTGACGGATCCTCGCATCTTCAGGGGTTTTCTTTTACACCTAACAAGCTGCTCTTTACATTCCTAGATCCACGTCTGCAACGAATTGCCACCTCTGCTTTTGATTTTTAAATCACTTACACTCTCAGTATTTGAACCAGGTCATATATCCGGCATATGACAGAGACGAGTTTCAAGCCTCTTTTCTTTCTTAGTATTCCATATGCTTGTGCAGATCTGGTCTTACACTTAATGAAGGGTTTCGAACACCGTGGGACAAAACGCCAATGGTATTTGTTGTCGACTAGAGGGAAACTTCAAATTTCTTGCAAGACTTTCAAACTTTAGTTTCGTAGATCTTCTCCCGGGCATTTTACATTTGCAACTTCACCCAAATGGCAGATTTTCTTTATTTTTTCTATTTCCATGCCAAGCATGGAAACAACATTCCCTTTCTTGTGTCTTTTAAACATTGGAGCAAAATCTGCTTAAATTTTGAACCCTTCACGATATTTTCTTGGGATATGCATCCACATGCTTATGGATGCATTCAGCAAGTGAAAGAACTCAGATGATTTTCATTCTTCTCAATCCCAAGCGCACTTTGGTCTTTATGGACGAATTTTGAATTTCTGGCATAGATCTTTGCAATTAGCAATTGGGAGGAGAAATTCATGTGTACTGAACGCTTTTGAGTTCTTTATCAAAATTTTGTGTGCCTTGTAATCATGCTTCGAGCCCACTTTGATATTGGGGAAAGAATCCTCCTCCCTTAAACCATTTTTTGAATTTTCCCAAACTAATTGATTTTGAATTTTCTCAAACCCATTGAATTTTTCCTTTCCTCAATAGATGCTCGTTTCAGATGAGAAGCCTCGCAATCAAAATCTCTAAAGACATAGGGAACCGTACTATACTAGCCTTACGCAATTTGCAATTCCTCCGTGCAATCAAAATCTATCTACACTTAGCTCTTCTTCGACTTTCTAGTTTAATTGTTCAATAGTTTTCAAACTTAGGTGGAATCGGGCCCTTGCAGGAGACCTTTGGAAATCCTTTGGATAACTTTCAATCAAGGCTTCATTCATATTCACGACCCCAAATCTAGAAGTGTCGCAAACTAAAACCTTAAAGGCAAGGGAACTAGACTTTTCCCAAGACTTAGGTGAAACTCGTCACTTCTCAAAAGGAACCGCTAAGAACCTAGGGGACTGCCACTGGGGCTACTGAGATGACGCAAACCAAAAGGGCCAAGTAACCTAAAAATATAGGGTTCCCATCCTTGATGGGCGATGTGTGATTAGGTCACAACACTACCCAATGAGCCAAAGTTGCCTAAACTCATCTCTAAGGCCTGGAGACTTGAAAAATTGCCACCAATTAAGACCACCTAAGACCACTAACCTACTGTTGAAGCAAAAAGAGGGGGTCACCATTTGCAATGGGGCGATGGTGTGAAAACTTCACAACAAGACCCACACCCAAAGAACTGTTATTGGTTCCTTTCCAATTTACTTCTCTTCATATGGAGGAAGAGGTTCTGGAAATTGAAATTCAGAATCCTTTAGTTGATGATATCACTGCATTCTATGCTGACTATAGAGCTCTTCTAGAGGAGATCTGAGGTGAGATGTCACCAATCAATTATATGAATATGAAAAGTCTTGAAATGGTTCTAGATTTCAGCCTAAGTTGCAAGCCATCCAACGTGATTTACAACAAGCCTTGGGAAAGTTATCACTTCCTACCTTTGATGGATCAAGCAATCAGTCAACTAGAGCATGGATACAAAAGTTGGACACGTACATGGCTTGAACATGAGGCCATCAAATTTGCCACTTTCCACCTTGAGGGTACAGCACATGAAAGGTGGTATCATTGGCTGATTATGTAGGGACACAATCTTTTAAACTCTTATGATGAATTCAGAAGAAGATTTACTGAAAGATTTGATAGGAAGGATCTCAAAGTTCATTTTCAAAAGTTACCCCAGCTCAAGCAGTATGGTAATGTTTGAGAATTATGTTGCTGGGTTTCAAAAGCCCTCTGTCATGGTTCCTTACAAAAAGAAGGGGGATTATATTATTTACAGAAGGCTTGTCTGAATCTCTCAAAGGTTTGGTCAAAGCTTTTGGAACCTCTGTCTCTTCAGGATGCCATCAAAAGAGCTTTGGCACTTGAGTCTTCATGACCAAAGAGCAATTTCCAGAAGAACAAACTCATAATTTCATCGATGTAGTGGTTGTTGTAAGAACTAGAAGAGGCCTAAAGACTGATGACTTTGAAGGTTTCAATCTGATGGTTGCAAATTGATTTTTTATCCTATGCTCAAAGATCCCCAAAATGATTCTCATGTTGGGAAACTATGAGGTAGGAATGCAGTGGTGGGAGCACAATGGTTGCACTCTTTGGGTGAGATCGCTCAAAAATTTCGTACAATGGAACTCAAGCTCCAAGTAGATGGTAGGAAAGTGGTTCTTTGTGGAACGCGCAAGGGCGTTCCCAAAACTGTTTCAGCTAAGTATATGAAGAGCAATTTTCATCATGGACAAATTGCATGGGAAGCCCAATGCTTTGATTATGTAATGCCTTGTCCGAAGGACTAAGGCAAAACCTGATGGAACAACTGTTTTTTTTCAAAACAACAAAAAAAAAATGGCAATAGCATCTCGCACTTGCACTACAACTTGTGTACAAATTTTGTATGGAACATTGCAACACAAAGGTACTGATAGCTAGAAGTAGAACTACCTTAGCATTGCATACGCAAGGTAGTACCAGCAGAGGAATGAACAGCCACGGAACAAAATCACCATGATGGACCTAACACATACATTACAAAAGACCAAATTTCCCTTTCAGAAGTTGGTAGTTTGTAGTTATAATTGAGTTGAGCGAAAATTGCTTGATGCAGGTCCCCGAACATTTGCATGAAGCTTAGCTAGGTCAAACCACATATTTCATCTGTAGATCTTTCAGTTTGACTGTCCATTTTGCACCTTTTCCTTTGTAATTTGCAGCTTTGTGAAAAGGGTGAAAAAGGGTAGTGAAAAATTAATTGGTAAAAAACTGCTTGGAGGGGGAATCCAAAAATTTGCAAGGTTCTTACTTAGACCAAGATAAACATTTTTCCATCAGAAATCACAACTTTGTATTTTATCTAGTATGATTTATGTATATTTTAGTGAGTGGCACCATGGGTGTGCTTATAGTAACCACCTTCAATCACAGATTTCTTAGTGGCGAATGCTTTGCTGATTTATGATCCTGGTTTTCTTCACACATTCAACTGTCTACCAAATTTATACTTACAGAGGCTTGATTGCATAGTTGTGGGAATGAATATTAACAAAATCCTTTTACTGATAATAATTTTTTTGCAGTCACTAAGAGCATGAGGCGGTACTTCTGGTCAAACGTGTTTTGCAAAGTTTCTGTCTGTAACTTTGTAATCAAGACCCATACCATTTTGACTGAAGCATGGGAAAGAATATCACATTGAATTGGAGGCATGTGAATGCTTCATCAACCACTCCAGTAGAATGGTTGAAAAGTTCCCATCAACATTGCAGTAACTCCAAAAATTGGAGAAAGTCTAAGGAGGTCAATGAAAAGAGCTGATTGTGAAAGAAATCAGTTGGAGCTGAGTTGCCAAGTTAGCAACTTTTGTATTACTTAGTAGATCTTGGGATTGTGTTTAAGAGAGTATTGTTATTTCCCTGACAAGTTTCACAAGGTCCTGCCGACTAAATTCCTTTTTCATTGCCACCAATATAATTTTTACATAACCATCAATCATAAGGATTTCTACAAACTTGTTATAAGGTCAGATGCAAGTGTAATTTTCTGGTAAATTTTTGACACGTGTAAGGAAGTTCAACAAAGACTCATTTGTAAAGTGAGTAGAGTAAGTTGGATTATTAATTTATGGGGTTGTTTGTTTTCTTTCCTCCATCATGCTTGATAGATTTTTTTTTTTTTTTTGGCATTTTGTTAATCAGTATACAAATGTGTGGTTCCAGTATGCATGACAGATTCTTAGTTTTTGTCAGTCAATGTACAAACCTGTAGGGTTTTAATTGCTAGGAAATTTCATTCTGTCAACTCTCCATTCTGGGGGTTCTACTGTCTTTGATGTTTTTTTAATTCAATAAGAATTTCATCTTTGTCGTCTGATGCATAATTGCAGGTTAATGAACTTCGTATAAATAGAGATTTGGATCAAGCTTGGGAGGTTCTTGCAGAGCCTATTCAAACAGTGAGTTTTTTGCACTATTTTATTCAAACGATATGTTAATTAATATTTGGAAAATGATCTTTTGGACATTGTCCAAGAGATCAGGACACAACTTCATTCTGCGGGATTCACCTAAATTGTTTGCCCTTTGATCTTAGTTTTAACATTGTGCATAAAATCTTATTATTGGAACATAATTACCCTTATATCAAAATGCTTTATGTGAGCTCATAATTATATAATCATCACATCTTTGTTTATTTTAGCTGGGGTAAGAACAAACTGGCATCCTCTATGAAGAAATTTCAAATCATTATATTTGAATAACTCTCAAACATTAGATTATAGAAGAATTCAGGTTAATAGCCAATAGGCGATTCTGTTTTTACGTTGGTTGTGCTGGGCACAAGTAGCTTTAAAGATTTATGACTAGCTTTATTAAAGGAACAAAACAGAAAGAGCTGCCACTAAACACCTGCATGATTCAATGCCTCTATATTTGCAGATCATGGGTGACTTGGTCATCCCCACCTATGAGAATTAACTTGGCCCCTCCAAGTTGTATTTCTTGTAAGCCTGCCAATAGGCCAACCATTTTTTGGGATTTTTTTTTTGGATTTCAGCTTGATGTTGAAAAGTGATTTTCTACAAAGTGACACTTACTAGACAGGAAAATCAAATTTTACTTTCATTTTCCAATGCATCCAAATGTTTGAGATTTGTCTTTTATTTTCACCCCTATGGTTAAGCAGGAGAGTTTACTAATGCTCGATGGGGCAAATACAATCGTTTTTAGTATTTTTGTCATGCACCTTAAGAGAATCTAAGAATCCTGTAATCTTATAAGTGATTTAACATTATCGTAAGCTTTTTAGTACTGTTTATAACTGTAATTGTCTCTAAAAGAAAGAAAAGACAACTGTATTTAGGAGTATTATTCTCCTTATATTTTGTTAAGAAATGTAGATCTGAAGATAATGTATAAACTAATATGTAGTAGAATGCAATTGCCTTGGTGATTGATTGATTCTACAAAAATATATTTGTATTTATATATAGAATCTATAATGAATAG
>MU227326.1:2805456-2842127 GCA_018584345.1 Thuja plicata | reverse complement strand
TGATTCTACAAAAATATATTTGTATTTATATATAGAATCTATAATGAATAGTTGTGACTATTCATTATAGAGAGATGTGGCTGTTGATACTAAATGAAGTGACTGTTCATTATACATATCATTTATATATATATATATATATATATATGAGTTCGTTCCAATATATATTTATCAGAGAAATATATATATTAACAATTATTATTAATATTATATATACATACATATATATATATATAATATATGTATAGTTAAACACGAATGAACAATATGTTAGCATATTTGTATCTTCATAGCATCATATCCACTTCTTAGTTCATTAAATTTGAAATGTATGGAATTTTCCCTATTGTTTAAAACAGTGATAATATGTCCAAAGCAATCTTCATGACATTATTTACCGTAAATGTTCGCATACTTAGTGTAATTTAACCTATGCATCATGGTGGACAATATATAAGTTTTCTTGGTATGCGGATGGAGCCCATTGTGTTATCTTTCGGCACATAACCATCTTTCCAGCCAACCAGTACTTTTATGTTGATATTGTTACGAAAATGTATTAGTCATAAAAGATTGATTATAATATGGAGACGAAGTCTCCTTATATAGAGCATAACTGAGAACAAAATGGAAACTTTCTAAAAAGCTGACAACAGGAAAGTTTCCATATTATTTAGAAACTAACTAAAAAAGTAAAACTTGCCTAAAAGATGAAATATCTCAATATCTAAATATCTGAATGACCATTAATAATAATTACTTTATTAGATATTGCTCCGTATTCAACCACCTCCTCAATCAAACACCACTCTTATGTGGGTATTGTTCTGTATATGCAAGAAACTAAACCAGATGGCTGCCATTGCTATTTCTCTATTTGTGATGTTCTGAACATACTTGTGTATAATGTATACAAGAATTATTCAAACCAGTCTGCTTTACTTTAGTGTGTATGCCTTGTACATGTGCATCTATGTTTGGAGTCTTTGTGTTGTATCTTGTTTTTTAAATGCTAGGATTTTGTTTGCCTCAAGTTATCTAAATGATTTCTAGTATATGTAGTTTTAGTAGTTTTATATGGCAACATTCTCTTATATGTATGGGCAGCTTGGTTTACATCAAATTCTTATGTTAACCACATGTTTTTGTCAATCTAAGGTGAGCATTGGGATTTCCATTCACAATTGAACAGCTATAGAAGGGTAGAGAGAGTGAACGGAAATATTTTGGTGTTGCAAGAGGCGTAAGTAATTGTCTGCGGCTTAGTACAATGGGATAAAATAGAAGCTTCCGAGTATGGAGTAAACTAGAGAATGTGAATATTATCAATGAAGATTTTTGTTCAGTGGAAACAATTGGTATTGGATTCTCTAGAGTGGCTCTTATTTCTAGTGGTTGTGAGGTGTCGAATCCATTGCTAAAACTTTCCTTCACAGGATGTGCAAGAGATTATGTAAATGATAATATAATTGGAATGATAATTCTAGTGGAACAAGGAAATTGACATTTTATATAATAAGTTCCTCAACAGATCATGTAATTAGTTCCTTGGTTGGAGTAGTAGTTAGAAAAGAAACTGCAAGATTGGGAAGTTGGAACATTATAGGAAAATAGCAAATGGAGATCTAGAATGAAAAGTGTGTAGAACTTTAACGAAATTCCAATGTGGAAGAAGAGCAGTTAATCACTTCATCTGCCTGCAAATAATAAGGCTTTAGTCCCTTAGCCACAAATATAAATTGGAGGCAGAAGCAATTACTAAGATAAGACAATAGAGAGGGAAATTGATATAAAATGTTATTTAAAGAGAGCCAAGGGGAGTCGCAAGAATGGGATTGTACGCTGGCACTTTCTTTAACTGAACCTGTTTATTTGCATACTTGTTTCAATTTATCCTCACTAAACACAAATCTTATGATAAGTCAAATTCATCCTTCTTCTCAGTCTCTGTATTCTACCTTCTCGAGCTATATAAATTATCCTAAGAAACCAGAACAATATTTAGGACTAGTAACTAGAGTTTAGATTATGTGTGTGCTTATTTTGAAATTTTTGTTCTGCTTTAAGGATACACAATCTCTATGTTACATCTCTGCCTTTATGCATCATGTTCTTTAGGTCGGGCAATTTACAACTCGATGCAGTATCTCATTTTAAAATCTATGATGAGGAAGCAGCAAGAATTTGATTATGAAATTTCTGCATGGAGGCATTATTAGTTTTGTCATCCTCCCATTTTAAATTGTGAATTGTGTGTTTAATGATTGCAAATTCCTCTTAATCCTCTCATTGAGTGTAAATCTTTACATACTGTCTTGTTTTAGTTCCTGTCATTATGTTTAATCTTCTCATTTCATTAATCTTTGATGTATTTCATTGCCCTGAATCTTGAGCAAACGACTGATGAAGAGGATAAACACGAATTGATTTTTGAACTGTTGACAAGAGGAAAATATCATCACTCTCTCTTCAATATTTGAAGAGTCAGCTTTCAATCATACCTCTACTAATCTCTTGGATAGATAAATGTTTACACTTCTAACTTTTCAACCTGTATCTTCTTGACTAAATTTCGTGTGTCAAGGTCATGATCTTATATTTTTACTTACATATGATTTGGAGTCAGTGCCTAAATACTGTATTGAACATGTAATGTAGCCTTTGTAATACCTAATATGTATTTGGACCTGTTTTAATTTTTAGATTATGCGCAAGCATGGAATTCCAGAGCCTTATGAAAAATTGAAGGAGTTCACTCGTGGGCGTGCAGTAACAAGGGAAAGCATCCAGGAGTTTTTGCAAAGTTTAGAGTTGCCAAAAGAAATCAAAGAAAGGCTCTTACAATTGACTCCGCAAAGCTACATTGGAGATGCAGAGTCATTAGCAAAAATTGTTTGAGAGTTACATACATGAGAAGCGCCTAATCTTCAAGGAAGGAGCTGATTCATTATGAAGGTAATCCAGAGAAGACACTAAATGAAATAATCTTGGAATCTAGTCTTGAAATTGTACATTTTCTTTTTCATATCAAAAGTATTGTAGCAATTATTTTACTCATAAAGGCCATGAAGTGCATGGTACAAAACCAGAGCTTTTGAGATTGAAAATTATATGCCATGTTCTGAAACAAAGTTGCAATATAGACCATAGAGCAATTAAAGAATCTACACCCTGCAATAAAAACCAAAATAGACTCATCAGTATTTATTAAGATGAATAGTATATGAAACTTCTGTGAGCATGTAAATGTCTTGAAGAGGCATTTGGTCGAGATCACTATGAATCAAATTTTTCCACATCAGTATTTATTATGATGAATAGTATATGAAACTTCTGTGAGTATGTAAATGTCTTGAAGATGCATTTGGTTGAGATCACTATGAATCAAATTTCTTTGTCGGTCTATGGTTAAAACTCCCAAATTTTGGCATTTGTAGCTGCAAGCTTCGTAAGAAACCTTTCCCTTTGTATGTTTATATTCTAAAACTTCTGGTGAGAAGATCTGTCTGCTCGAAAGGTTTGAATATTAATTATTTTTGTTGAAAGGAAGAGTTATACTATATTATTATTCACATCCCCTAGAAGCACCCATTTTTAATTTGCTATGGATAGATACACTGTTCAATTTATCCATGGCAAGGTACAACATGATGCAAATCCTGCAGTTTGCGTGGGAGGGAAATAATACCCATGCCCTATCTTCCATATAAGGGGGCTTTCAATCATGGAGTGAAGGATATGTTGAGATCTGTTATGCAATTCCTCAAAAAATACAGCTCTCGTTAGACGGCCAATATACATCCCTACATTGGCTACTCTGAAAATGCCAACATTAATTTAGACTATGTATTGTTCAATTCAACATCTCTTATTGTGAGGGTTGAAGATAAGTGCCTTGAAGGTTGTAGTAAATGAAGGATTGTAGAGTATGCCATTCTAGTTATTAAAAAGATAGGACCTTGTGGGTGTTTGTTGAAACTTTTGACAATGAAAGGAAACCATTGTACACGGACAACAAAATTGATGGACATACCCATGAGATGCATATAGGAGGATTTTACATAGATTAGTTTCTCAGAAGTCTAGAATTTGACTTTGGTGTAGTTGCCCATAAGTTATAATCAAAAGCATCTTCACATGGGTAATGCGAACTTTTGATACATAACTTTTGGGTATGCACTGATTGTGCGTACATTTATGAAGACTGGTGGATATAGTAATGGATTCCTAAATGTTTAATTTGCATGATTGTGTTCTTAGAAGAGTAGATATGATCCTTGGGCACCTTTCAAACACACTTTCAGGATTCATTCAATATTCAGTTACAACGGATTATTAATAACATTTTTTAAGATAAAAAATTATAATTGAAGTTAGAAAATGACTCCCATTTCAGGAAATATTAGAAGTCTAACCTAAATAAAATTTATTATTAATGGTTGTATTATAAAGAATTGGTTATAAAGGTTAGTATCAGAGCAAGGTTGATAGAGAAGATATATATTTATTTTTAATATTTCATATAAACATAATAAAATTTGTGTTTATTATAACGAAAAAAAAAAAAGAGAAATGGTTCACGGTATGAGAATGGAAGATAGACTTGAGGGTGCATCCAACTTTATATCTTGGAAAACTAGAATTACTTACCTTCTTTTAGAACTTGAATTGGAGGACTAAATAGAGAAAGAATCCTAGATACCTGAAGATGAAGTGGAAAAATCCACTTGGAAAAGGCGAAATAACAAAGCTAGGAAGTTGATTATTGACTCTGTCAAAGACTCTATACTTCTTAGCATTTCAAGATTAACTATTGCTTTTGAAATATTCAAAACAATTCAAGACACATTTGAAATCAATAATGCTAGTAGATTGTTGACTCTAAAACAACAACTTATGAATATAAAAATGAACAAAAGGGAAACAATTACCTCTTATTTTCTGAGAATTTCAGAATTAAGGGATCAACTCCTTACTATTGGAAATAAAATGGATGATCTGGAACTATCCTTAATTGCTCTAAGAGGATTACTTATCTCCTGGGAATCCTTCATTTAGTGCATAAGTGCAAGACCTCCATTACCAAAATTTGAACAACTAAAAAATGATTGCACTCGAGAAGAATCAAGATTAATCTCAAGAGGAATAGGACCTAGCAAAGAAAGTGAAGTTCTGGCACTCCACATGTCTAACAAAAAGAAGAAATTCTCCAAAAGGAAAAGGAGCACTAAAACTTTCAATAAAAAGGATTCAAAAGTACAATGCTACAAGTGTGAGAAATACAAACATATTCACAAATATTGTCCAGAAAGGAAGAAAATTCAAGTTGCACTAGCTGAAGTCAAAGAAATGGAAAACTCACTCTTCTTCCTAGCTCTGTCAAGTGAACTAAACTCAAATAAAAGCACCTGGATAATTGATAGTGGAGCCTCCAGACATATCACCGGATTCAGGGATCAATTTGAAACCTTTAAATGGAACTCCTCGGAAGAAGTTACAATAGGTGATAACTCTACTTATCTCGTGAAAGGAATTGGGACCTGTTCAATCAAGATAAGAGGAGTGACCTTACAGTTAAAGGAAGTACTATATGTACCTGGAATAAAAAGAAACTTAATCTCTATATCAGGACTAGCTGATCAAGGATATAGAGTCACATTCAATGAAGATAAAGTTCTTCTCTGGACTAAAAATTCCAATATCAAGAATGCCATTACTATAGGATCTAGGGAAGGCAGTCTATATAAATCATGTGGTGAACAAAAAATTGCCTTAAGCCATGAAGTTCAAAACAATAATGAAATATGGCACAAAGGGTTAGGCCATATTAGATATAGTGCTCTTCCAACTCTAAAAAGAATCACTTCAAGGATACCTCATCTTAAACCTGAACACGCAGGCATATGCAAAGGTTGTGCCTTGGGAAAAATACAAAAGGGTCCTTCCCGACAAGTGAACACAAATCTAAAAATGTATTAGAACTTATTCACACAGACCTATGAGGGCCTATGTCAACTCACTCCTTGTCAGGTGCCTTATACTATATAATCTTTGTTGATGATTACTCTAGAAGAACTTGGATATACTTCCTAAAACTAAAAGAATCGAATGAAATTCTATCTAAGTTCAAAGAATTCATAACACTAGTAGAAAATCAAATCGTCAAGAAAATAAAAACCCTAAGGTTTGACAATGGAGGTGAGTATACTTCCGATAGTTTTAAAGAATTCTGAAAATATGTTGGGATTAAGAGGGAGGATACTGTACCATATAATCCTCAACAGAACGGAGTAGCGGAAAGAAAAAATAGAACCATCATCGAAGCAACAAAAGCCATGATGCATGAACAAAACATTCACATCTCCTTTTGGGCAGAAGCTGTAAACACAACAGTATACATACAAAATAGGTGTCCTCGTGCTATTCTAGAAAATACTACACCAGAAGAAGTATTCACAGGAAACAAACCTGACTTAAGCCATCTAAGAGTGTTTGGTTGTCCTGTTTACATTCATGTTCCAAAAGAAAAGAGAACTAAACTAGAACCATTTGGGAAGAAGGGTATATTCGTAGGATATAGTGAGGATACTAAGGGATATCGAATTTATATCCCAGGCCAGAGATCAGTTGAAATCAGCAGAGATGTAAAGTTTGAAGAAAACTTCATATCCACAGATACTGAGGATGATTCCATAATAGGTCTAGATAGAGATCATACAACTGAGAATGAGAGGGAGAATAAAACAATATATTCAGAACCTACATCTTCAAATGTTGAGCCTACATCTTCAAATACTGAATCTACATGTCTAAATGTTGAGAATAATGGAATATCAAATAACACCAAGAGACCTCTATGGGCAAGAAAGATGTTTGAAGAAAATAATGTAGAGCCATATCAAATATTTAGAGAAAACAAGAGAACAAGAACTCAAAAATGTTATGTTGCCCTTTTAACTGAGCTTGTAGAATCCGAACCTGACAGTGTTGAAAAAGCATTAACAAAACAAGCTTGGAGAGAAGCCATGATTGAAGAGTATTAGTCCATTATGAAAAATGATGTTTGGGACATTGTATCCAAACCCAAAAACAAATTAGTTGTCTCTTCAAAATGGTTATTCAAGTTCAAATATGCTCCAGATGGCAGCATTGAAAAACACAAAGCTCGGTTTGTTGCTAGAGGATTCTCACAAAAGGTTGGGATTGACTATGAAGAAACCTTTGCTCCCATAGCTCGATACACCTCTGTAAGAACCATTCTTGCAATCGCAACATCTAAAGGATGGAAAGTACACCAAATGGATGTCAAGATAGCTTTTCTGAATGGGAAAATTGAGGAAGAAGTATACATAGAGCAACCAGAAGGTTTTGTCACACATGATAAGAACCACTATGTTTGTAAGTTAAAGAAAGCTCTTTATGGCCTTAAACAAGCCCCCAGAGCATGGTATGAAAGGATAGACAACTATCTCACCAAACTAGGGTATTCCAAAAACATAGCAAACCCTAACATCTACTTCAAGGTAGCAAATGATAATTTTAGTTTTGTATGTTGATGACTTGCTTATAACAAGAGAAGATCACCTGATTGCAAAATGCAAACAAGACCTAGTAGCTAAGTTTGATATGAAGGATTTGGGCTTACTTCACTATTTTCTAGGTCTAGAAATTTGGCAAAAGGAAGATCATATTTTCTTAAATCAGGAAAAGTATACAACTGACATCCTAACCAGATTTGGAATGATGGATTGTAAACCATTGGCTACCCCAATGGAAACAAATCTACACAAGCTAAAAAGTGAAGCCGAAGATTCTGAACCTACAAATCCCTCACCATATAGACAAATTGTTGGATCTCTCATGTATCTAGTAAACACACGTCCTGACATATGTTATGCAACAAATGTACTAAGTCACTTCATGTGTGAACCTAAGCAAATACACTTGATGGCCGCTAAGCACATTTTGAGATATTTATGAGGAACCATTGGACTTGGTTTGAAATATGAAAAGGTTGAGATCCAACTTCAAGGTTATTCCGATTCAGATTGGGCAGGTAGTTCCACAGATCGCAAGAGCACCACATGATGTTGTTTCAGTTTAGGATCAACAATGATATCTTGGTTGAGCAGAAAATAATCGGTTGTTGCTCAGATGAAGTAGAATACATGGCTGCCTCTATGGGAGCTAGAGAAGCAGTCTGGTTAAGGAAGCTATTGTTTGATCTCTTTGGAAAACCTCTGGTACCTACCATCATTCATTGTGATAATCAAAGCTGCATCAAACTCTCAGTAAATCCAGTCTTCCATAATCGATCAAAACACATAGAGATTCTTTACCATTACATAAGAGACATGGTTGATAGAAACATCATTAAACTAGTTTATATCAACACTGGGGAACAAAATGCTGACATCTTTACCAAACCTCTTGCAAAATTGAAGATAGAATAGAATACTTCAGGAGAAAAATTGATAGGACTAGACTTTAAACTTGTTGGGTTGAAATTCCTACTCTTGTACTTTGTATTCGTGAATATATAAATAAAAGTTATTTTGAAATATTTCATTTGTGATCAAGAAGATGGCGTTCTTCTATATAATTGGGGTTACTATTACAAGGTGACGATCTTGACAATAGTTAACCAAACTTCAAGATTGACACCCTAACGGGTTGTCCTGGACTGTGTTGGATATCTTGATGTTGGGATGTTATTACTGGATTGTGTAATAACTCATATATCATGATTGGCACCCTAACGGGTTGTCTTGGATTGTGCCAGATATCATGATATTGAAATGTCTAAGTATAAATCATGACTAAGACTTCTATAATATTGTCTCGAATTGTGTCGGTAATCATGGCATATTATGACTTTCTACAATACATCTTAAACCCTCTCTTACTAAGAGGGAGTGTTGAAATATAGCTTCATTCGTGTTTAGTATGTTGATGATCATAAGCACATTCATATATATTATTGTTATCATCGGCATATTATGAAAACATATCGAATGCATTATTATTGAATGCATGACTAAATGAATCGCACATGGTGGACTGTAGTTACAGCCATGATAGTCATCGTGTAACTGTAATAACATTACAGCGCACGATGACATCGTGCCTCCTTTATTGTGATTCAAGATACGATTCAAATCGTATCCTTTAGACATGATTATTATGAGCATTGTCGTGGTTGATTAAATTGTTAAGATAACTAATATTAAACGTAGGGTCATGACCCTACATGGCAACTGCCATGTTTGGTCATGACTTTACATATTAATATATATACTTATCTGTATTGTGGAATCAATCAATCACCAAGGCAATTGTATTCTATAGCAACATATAAATTCTGAGTAATATATATTACATCTTTTGATCTAATATTCCTTATCAATAAATACTTTGAAGGAGAATATAAAAAGGGGTTCAATCAAGATTCAGGTTCTTTACATTATATTTTTTTGGTGTATGAGCCAGTGTTCTTATTCTTTCTTGTTAATTACTTCGATGTTCAATTGGTTGTCATTCCTAATATATATATTTTATCATGTGATGACTAATAAAGTCCCCTCTTTATATATATATTTTTTTATGCATTTGGGATGAAACAATAGGATGTCTCTAATCTCTAAATCATGGAACCTTTTGTGGATGACTTTCTTATGTTAAATCGTATTCCATCCTTAAACCCTAGCCATACTCTTTCCTACTTAAATAACCCCGTTTTCTAGGGAACAAATCTTTATGTATGTTCCTCCTCTTATGTATTTTTCGTTGCTCTTTCTAACTGATAGTTTGATATAACTACCTTTTGCCTATTCAATTGAAAACACACCCATAAACCCTTAATCTATCATATAAGGGAGCTTCCCCTCTTAAAAATAGGGGAAGATTGATAACTCATAGCAATCTCTCCAACTATTTGTAAACATTTTTGTCAGATTCCTTAGTCAATTCACATTTTTCATTCATTTTAAAATGACAAATATGTTTACCAACGTACTCTTAGCGATAACCTCCTTATAATAAAGAGGGTGAGAAAAAATGAATTTTCCAATGTTACTATTTGGCTTATCTCTTATACTATTTATCTTACCTTTTATCAATACATTATACATTTCTATCACTAGATTAGGAGAAGGGACTTTAATACCTTGCATAGAAAAAGAGTAACTTGTGGCTATTGAGAAGTGCCAACAACTATCACTGTCATTGAAGTTAATGGTGTGTTCTATTCACCATGAAAGATTTGTTTACCAACATACTCTAAGCCATAACCTCCTTACAATAAAGAGAAAAAAATGGGATTTTATAGTGATATCATTTGTCTTATCTCTTATCCATATATAAAACATTTTGATCACTACATTAGGAGAAGGTACATTAATTAATTGGATGGAAAAATAGTAATTTGTGGCTGTTGAGAAGTGCCAACAACACTAAATTTTTATAGTTGTTAATAGTGTGTTGTGCTCATCACCACCTCCAAACAATTTCTACATCTCCACCTTTTGTTTAGGTGACCACTCGCTATGTGGCTCAACACCTCCTTTTGGGATGTGAAAGAGATTCACATTAACTCCAGTAAAGTTGCCTTAGAATCCAAGGACATAAATATGATGTTTTTATAGCCTATTCCCTATGAAACCATCAAATTTATTTGATTGGCATTTTGGAAAAAAATAATTTTGAAGAGAGCCTAGTAGTTTCCTTTTCTACATTCAGTTAATGAGTGTTGTGTTTGGAAACATCGTCTTGTAATCTCTTATAAATATAGCTTTTTGTCTCTATTGTATATGTAGAGAAGGGAAAATTCACTGGCCTCAAGACTGGTTAAAGTCTCAAGGGATGAACTACCCCTTGTGTCACCTCACTTCAACTAGCGCTTTGGTGAGCTAAGGGATCAAAACAACTAAATGATAAATGATTTAATTGACTAAGATATTGATTGCAAGAAACTAAAATAACTACACACTACCAACATATAAAACATTTTGACTATTGAAAATGGAAATGCAAGCTATAGAGATCAAGTGTCGTAGTTTGTGAGCTCACTGCCTTGGAGACCAGCACGGGTCGAGGATGACATCGCAGGTGTAGGATGTCAACATGGGTTGGAGATGACAACATGGGTGTAAAATGTCATTGGATGTGTGTTCGTCCTATACAAACATGACACAAAAATTTAGACAAATCCTGAATACTAACTGAAGCACTAGAAACATAATGTTCTAATAACAGAGAGTACGGAAAATGAGTATGCTAGAAAAGTAGGGACAAAACACAAAAAATGCGAATGAGGTAAACTTACTACCAAAGAGAGGTTGGTGAAGCTAACTAACTGCTCCACTTCTTTTTCCTCTAGTGAAACTTGCACACACAAAAACAAGGAAAATGATTGTGGGTTGTATAGTAGCTTGTCGTAGTTAAACCCTTGTTTTGGTGTTTCCACCTCCACTGACAGCTAGATAGACAATTGGTGATAGATAACTGAAAATGATAAAAGACAAACGAGATAAACGATAATATAGCAAGAGTAAGAGTAAGAGATTATAATATGCTATCAAAATACAAAAACAAGGATGGTGTGAGTGACTCCCTTTCACAACCACAAAGCCCAAGCTTGATGGAATGAAGGCGAGGTGACGTAGAAAATGAAGCTATGATGTAATGCATGCCAATAAGCAAGAATAAGCCGCAAAAGATAACAAAGAAGCTATAGAATGAGAGCCTGAGTGCATAGATAGCCAAGAAGACCAAATGAAGGCCAAGAATGAACTTTTAAGTTGTTGGGCGGATTCGCGATGCATGCAGACAGTGGTAGGAGGCCTTACACTATAGGGGTAGCAGTTGTTTACTACACATCTACATATTCACAAAACGAGTGTGCGCTATGGTGACACATCCCAGCGTGCATGCGTCTTGGTTCGACCAAATCATCATCCTCCCAATCTTGATCATTTGGGGAGGGAAGTTGAGACTGCAGTGGTACGACCGCTATAGCAACCCCATGCATCCCACCAACAACTTAAGCCAAGGATGAATTCATCTCAACATTCTCATCTAAGAGCTCAACCAAGGCGAGTGAGAGATTGTGTGAAGATTGCCTCCGACGTCAGAATCTCCTCAAGTGAGTGAAACATATAAGCCTCATAGCTTGCAGGTGACCCATGCTGAGCAAAGATGCAAAGGATGCACTACTGACCTCAAAAGGGGTAGTAACTGAGTCAAGAGAAGTCGAAGATTGCTCCATTGCAAGAACCAAAACCGAAAGTGGGTTTGTTGGAGCAGATTTGTGGCGATGAAACACATACACTTTGCCCGATTATAACTTTCTTTTGTGGGATGGAAGTGAAACCCTCCAATCCACTATAGCTACCTTCAAGACTTGGGAAAGCTAGGATGTTATTCACGCGAGGAAGTTGATGCAAGTTGAGTGGACATAATTGCACTAGACACTACCTATGTGTGCTTCATTCACGGGTGCAAGGAAAGGTGAGATATTTGGCAAGTGATCAATGGGGGCTCTTGCGATATAGAGATAAAAACCTGAACTTGCTTGGTGCATGGCTCGATAGTCACACCTAGTGCAGAGATAAGTGAAATGGAAGAGGTGGTCGGGCAAAAGCCTAGAGCAACGGGAAAAGAAGCAGGAGCGAGGATTATAGCGAGGGCAGAAGCGACATACATGGGCATCGAAGATTCACTCTCTACCTCCATAGCGACCTCACATGCCAAAGCCCTTTTTCGCCGACGATGCTCATGCTCATGTGCAAGTTGGTTCCGATGTAGGTTCGAGCCGGGTTGAGAGGTCTGCGGAGGTCTAGTAGCATCCTTCTCCATGGGTGCGACTGTCGATGCCCTTGGCGACAAAGAAGGGGGCCTTGTTGATGCAGTAAGAGATGACACTAATGAAGCCATTGTTGGCTTAGTCACGGGCACCCTTCCTCTTTTCACCTTGCAGGCGATAAGAGGAATAGAGGGTGTCCTCGAAGCTGAAGAGTTGGCGCTAGAGGAGAAGGTGTAGTTCTAGGTGACCTCTTACCCTTATCGTAAACGGTAGGGCAAGGTATGTTTGAAAGGATCAGGATGGGAAAAGGTGGGCACACCTTGGGCTTGGGCAACATGGGTGCCTTTCATTTGTTTGCACTAGGTGTAGATGTGGGAACAAAAGGCATCGTCGAGGGTTGCAAAGTCTGAGGCGAGTGGGGAGGCTTCCCACGAGGCACACGCTTGTTTTTTTCCCCTGATGAAGAAGGGACAAAAGATGAAGTGCGGTAAGTCATATGTGAGGGTTGAACGAAAGGAGACAGAATTGGCGCTACAGATTGGAAAGTCAATTCCCCGACCTTGTACTTTTGATATGCAAGAAATGAAGCATCTTGTCAGGGATGTAGGGGCCCTACCGAATTAGGCATAGAATGATCCAAGAGAAAGCTTCCACATGATAGTAGGAGATGATAACTAGTGTCTTGGATCATGTGGATGGTACCCTCACGTGAAAACTTGAGACATTTGTGCACAATGGAAGGGAGGACTCCCATGGAGACTAGCCAGGGAATTCCCAACTTCACTCAGAAGAAGTCTGATTCCGAAATAACAACAAAGGTTAAAAGACCGCTTTGGGTCCTACCTGGATCGTCAAGTGGTCGATCCCAAAGTGGGAAGCAATAATCTGGCATATGTCCCGATGGTGGTAGAACACTCATCATACCTCACATGATTTAGCCCATTAATTAAGAGAACCTCTTTAGTTATAAGGTCCACTCAGCATGTGAGGTCAACCATAACGCCTCTAATGGAGGCCTCATTAATCAATGTCGAGATATAAAGAGGGGAGGGTTGTCAACTGTATGACTCGTCTAGAGGGGTGAATGTTATGTTCATATCACACACCCTCTAACTAGACGATGAGATAGGACTGATCATCACCATATTAACATAGTGGCTATCTCCCAGTGAAGGGGAAGAGGATGAAGATGTAGAGAGTTTGTAGAATGTTGAAAAGGATCAGTGTAGATCTTAAGCTCGTTGTTTGTGTTATCCACTGATTTGTTCATCTTTGGTTTCCTCTCATTTACCCTAATGGCACCGTTATTTATGAGGTCTTGGACTAGATGTCAAAGAAGCACGTAACTTTCAGTGTCATGATTAAGCACACGATAGTATAGACAAAACTTTGATCCATTATACCAACGAGGGTATGGGCGATTACCAGGGAGGCCGAATTTCAGGGAGTTACTAAGTTCTCTTTTAGCAACCTTTACAGAACAGTTGCATAAGAATTGGTCAATTTAGTGAATGTTTGAATCCACTGTGGTTTTGTTGAGAGATAGTTCCTCTTCGAGGGCTGCGGGAGTGACATAACACTAGCCACAACCTTTTTCTTTCAGGACCCACCAAAGGAAGGTGTTCTCCATTGGCATTTAGGGAAGAATCCATAAATTGAGCCATAATATGCTAATAATTCATCAAAGCACTGCAAAGACTCATGAAGTTTGGATATCGGTTCAGAGAAAGTTTCTCTTAATGTTGGTTGTAGATTCCTGATGAACATCCTCTGGAGGTCACCATCAGGCAAGGCATATGGAACTTTCGTAGATATAGATTGGTATCTTGAGATGAAATCATTTATCTTCTCATTCGACTTCTGTTTGCAATGAACAAGATCTGCGATAGTGATCTGGTTGCGTATGTTGGCTTGAAATTGAGTTAGGAAAAAATCCATTAAATGATCCAAAGTGTTAATAGAGTAGTCCAAGAGTGAGCTATTCCACGACAATTGCCTTAAGAGACCGAGAGAACAACTTGAGTAGAACATAATCCATAGTATGGTAATCACTGCACTTAGTAAGAAAAGAATCTATATGGAGACTAGGATCTCTATCATAGTTGTACCTTTCAAACTTCAGGGGTTTAGCCCCCTTGCGGCCGTAGAGTACTTAATACTCGCATGGTCAAGGGATTGTGACAATAATATGGAGCAAGGTAACTCTTATTAGTCACAGTGGACAAGTTTTCCATTTGTTCCTGCAATTACCCCATATTTTGCAATGTTGTATTGAGGACATTATAATGACGTGAGGGAGGTGGAGGTGGAGGTGGATTTCCTCCACCACCACCGATACCTTGACCAGATCCAAGATTAGCGCTATTACTTTGTATATTGTACCCTAAGGGTTGCCTACTCACATTAACACTAGGCCCAACATTGCCACACAAAGGGTCTGTATTAGGCATTTGCTCCACCATGTGTATTGACACCCTAGGTATTGCAACACCAACTTTTTTTCCGTTAGCTTTTGTCCAATTTCCTTAGGAGTCTGAAGGGGGAAGAGACACGTGGTCATCAACAATTTGTTCTAATGCCATAATCACCTCAAGGCCTCACTTGTCTGAGATCAACAATTCTCTCATATTACCAACAACGGTTCTAGCCTCAGGGAAAACTTCTTGATTTTTGAGAAATCCCTTAAATTCTCCTCAATGGACTAAATTTGGTCAAACTGGACAATAAGAGTAGACTCATTATCCACTACGGGAGGAGACTTGGGGGGAGAATTTGTTGGTGTAGAGTTCTTGGACCTAGACTTTGGAGAAGTGTTAAGTCCCAATATCGGGCCTTTGAGGAAACGAGATCCAAAGAGATCATTAGGATCCATATTCCTCGCGAACATTGGACCCAATCTAGTTGGACTATACCAATTTGGAGCGATAGTGGATCTCGAAGATCTCCTTACAATAGTTTCCGAATTGGTCTAGGTCGTGAAGCTCATAGGAGTTTACAACATCCAAATGGATACAAGAGCTTAAAACAAAAGCTTCACATCAAGTTCACCAAAATGTGAAGGGAAAATTCATTGACCTCAAGATCGATTAAACTCTCAAGGGATGAACTACCCCTTGCGCCACCTCACTTCAATTAGCACTTTGGTGAGCTAGGGGATCTAGACAACTAAACGATAAAATATTTAATTAACTAAGGTATGGGATGCCAGAAATTGGAATAACTACACACTACTGACATAAAATTATTTTGACTATTGAAAATGAAAATGCAAGCTATAGAGATCTAATGTTGAAGTCTCTGAGCTCACTGCGTCAAACAACAACGTAGGTGTAGGATGTCAACACGACAGGAAATAGCGATGCAGCCGACAAACTCTCCTTGAATTGACAATTAAAATGAATTTATTAATTAAATTGAAAATTAGAAACAAGTGTTGATTGAATTTCAATTTAATTAATAAATTCATTTTAATTGTCAATTCCAGGAGGGTTTGTCGGCTGGATAGCCGTTTCCAACACGACGCATGTTCATCTTGCACGAACATGGCATGCAAATCGAGACATAGATCCCAAAGACTAACTAAAGCATTAGAAACAAAATGTTCTGATAACATAAAGTACAAAAAGTGACTATGCTAGAAAAGCAGGGACAAAACACAAGAATGAGAATGAGGTAAACTTACCAAAGAGAGGTTGACAAAGCTAACTAATTGTTCTACTTCTTCCTCCAATGAAGCCTTTACACACAGAAACGAGGAAGATGGTTGTGAGTTATATAGGAGCTTGTTGTAGTCAAACCCTTGTTTTTGTGCTTCCACCTCCACAAACAACTAGATAGACAACTGATGATAGATAACCAAAAATGATAAAGGACAAATGAGATAAATGATAATATAGCAAGAGTAAGATTAAGAGATTATAATATGCAATCGAAATACAAAAATAAGGATGGTGTATGTGACTCCCCTTCACAACTACGAAGCCAAATCTTGATGGAATGAAGGCGGGGTGACGTAGACAATGGAGTTGTGATGCAATGGACGCTAAGAAGGAAGAACAAGCTGCAAAAGATGATGGAGAAGATATCGAATGAGAGCCCAAGTGTGTAGATAGCTAAGAAGAAGACCAAATGAAGACCAAGAATGAACTTTTAAGTAGTCAGACGGATTCTCGACACAGGCGGGTGCTTGTAGGAGGTTTTACATGCGAGGGTAGCAGTTGTAACGCTTCAACGATTCATGTATACAAATTCATTGGACGAGTGTGTGTTGCTCGGAGGTCTCTCAACATGCACATATCCTAGGCCAACCAAGTCGCACAGCGCAAAATCTTAACATACGATGGCAAGGAAAAACAAAGGCTTGCATGGAACTTCATATTTCAGCTAAAGTAGGGACATCACATAATGATAAATTACACAAGGGTGCAAATTTACGACATTATAATATATATCGATTTATAATATGGTACGAGTCATTTTTTCACTCTTTTTTTTTCTTTTGCTAACCATCATGGAGAAAATAGAAGCAAGGGAAGTAGAGTTTTTTTTAGGGTTTTCACAAACCCGTCGAAAATCGCTAGATGCATTTGTAGAGTGCGGTTTTTGTCTCAAATTTGGGCATTTTTTTCTGGTTCGCAACATCAAAGTTGTGTTTTTTTGTCTTCTGCACTATTTTGCACCTCCTATGTCATCTACATGTGTCATTCTCTGTATCTTCGTTGTCATTTTTACCTAAGCTTGCACATTGACGTGTTTGGCCTATCATGTTCTTATGCAATGTCTGTGTTTTTCAATGTAGGTCGTGTTATTGCTCTGCAATTTTGAGTATGTGCGACATTTTCTCGTGATCTCTTTGCACCTCACAGCGCAAAGATTCTAGCATGCACACCGTTTTATAGCTCATGTGATGAGGGTATTTTGTCTTCCACGATGTTTTTTCTACTTTTGCCCGTACACCCTTTTCTGCAGAATCCATGGAATCCTATGTTATTTTTCCACAATTTTCAGCAAATTGTGATTTTTTTTTTCTCTGTGCGCTTGCAACTAAGACTTTTGGTGCTAGGGTTTTCCAATGTTCTAGAAAAAAATTAAGTGTTTTAAATTTCAGCTAGGGTTTTGTAGCGGCACGATTTTTGAAGTTTTTTTAGCATCCAAATTTTCAAATCGTGATTTTTCTGTGTTCTTCTACGATCTAGGGTTTTTCACATATTTTTTCAGCAAAATGTGGTGGTATTTTATGGGTTTGGTATGATTTTGTCACAAAAAATAATGATTTTTTTGTAAATGGGTTTTGCTGAATTTTTATGAAAAATCGCGGTCATGGGTTTTGTCAAAAATTGGGTTTGGGTTCTTAAATTTTCTCTTTAAAAATCATGTTTGGATTTTTTCAATTTCTCCTCAAAAATCGTTTCTAGTTTTTTTCGATTTTCTCCTCAAAAATCTTGTCTAGTTTTTTTTAATTTCTCCAAAAAAATCATGCCTAGGTTTTATGATTTTTTCCAAAAGAAATCATGGAAGGGTTTGTCGATTTGTCTACAAAATCATGGGTGACCTCCACATCACATCCAGGGTTTGACGATTTTTTCCACAAAAATCACGGTATGTTGTAGTTGTTTTGGGTTACACCTAGAGTTGCTACAATGTTCATCTCCAAAAGTTTTTGCCCATTTTTTGACAAAATTGTGGTTTTGTTTTTGAAGCAATGAAGAGTTTAACGATTTTCTCCTCAAAATCCTGGTCTCAGTTTGAGAAGTTGATCTCAGTATCTTTGGCTATAGGGAGGGAAAGCTTTGTTACCCAACACCGGGTTGGAAGAATTGTGGTTATCTTGGTTGTATCCAAAAATTTTGTGGAACCAAGGAGGGCCTAGTAGTAGGCTCATGTCGCAAAGTGTTCTGAAGTGAAGGGATCATCCTTCTATAAATTTGTGACCAAAAGACCAGCAAATTATGTCGAGTGTTCATTCAGAAACATCATCTTGTAATCTCTTATAAATAGACTCTTTCGTCTCTATTGTATATATCAATCTATAATAACATAAATGAAATGAATTATATGGCTGAAATTTATTATGTAAACATATTGCAAGGATTCAAGACATGATTTTTTTTAATTTTTTTTTTCTTATTCTAGGTTGTACAAACTAAAGAAGCAAAGGATTCCCAAAAGTTGTAATCCTTGTTCTTATAACTTTGAGTTGTTTTGTTTGATAATTGGTTAGGCCAATAGTATTTTTTGAAAAAATAGTCAATAATGATAAATTAAAATTCTAATCAAATAGTTCATTAAACAAGGACTTTAGGTTGCTTGAAGTTTAAAGCGAAAAGGATACACAACATGCAATGCCAATTTGACTGCATGAATATTTTTTATTTTCATTTTACTTCAATTTTGTCATTCAGAGGTGCTCTATGCTGATATATCTTCATTAGATTTGACATCTTCAATTGTGAATGCATCTCCTTAGTTGATGTGAAACTTTGGACCTCTCTGGAAACTAAGATCATTCTCCAACACCTCTAATGAATGATGTTCATTGGAACTTTTTGAAATTCCAAATAGTTTTGCATGTACCAAATATTTTCATCCTTATTGAAAGGCTACATCCTACCATACTTTACCTGTCCTTTCCTGATAGCTATAAATCCTTCCTTAAGTAAGATCTAGAATTTATCCTTCGAGATTTCCATCATTAGAGTAACCTATACAACAATTGAGTGAAAGATGAGTCTTTTTATAGGCCAGTAAGCACTCTTTGAATGCCTTGACACACATCCTCATCCCAATCTTTTGATGGAGCTCATAATATATTAGCGGTTAGTACAAGCCAAAATAAGTTAAAAGGTTGATTTAAACCATGTTGGCAGTTGATGTTGTTATTAATGTCAACCCTCTTCTTGCTTGCAGTTGAGAGCTTGCTGACATGTGTTGAGGTGTTGCCATTTTGGTGTCAACCCTTTTCTATGATTGTGAAGATGTGGAGAGAGAGTTGAAGGCAGGATGTAAACTCGATTTGATGATGCTTTGGTATCGGTATGTTGCAGAAGGTAGAAGCTTGTGTAGGTGATTGATGGATGATGGTATTCTCTATTATGGATGTCTACCTATTTGGTGTTGACGTCTACATGAGCTTGCTGATGTGGTTGCAGTGTGTTGTGATGCATTTCCCTCAACATTGGTTGGTGATGATGTTGTTAGATTATTTTATCTTTATTTGGCTTAGGTTTCTTTATTTGTATTTAGTTTGAGATGTTCCTTTGGAATCCCTACATCTAATTTGTCCTCTTGTACATCTGTGGGGACAAGTCATTTCTCTTATTTTCCTTTATTAAGGAATAATAATTTATCTTCCTTACGAGGATGGTGACACATTGCACACATATATTGTAAATGGTGGCATTCATAGATATGAAAGTTACTTTGTAACTCTTTTCCTCATCTCTATTTAAGGGATGATTGTCCACCATTTTTTTCATTTTTTGATATTATTTTTACTCTCTCTCTCTCTCTCTCTCTCTCTCTCTCTCTCTCTCTCTCTCTCTCTCNATATTTTTTTTTCTCTCTCTCTCTCTCTCTCTCTCTCTCTCTCTCTCTCTCTCTCTCTCTCTCTCTCTCTCTCTCATAATACATAAGGGGATTTTCTTTACTTTTTCCCTTTCTAAAATTCTTGTCTCCTTTTCAAGCTTTAAGTGAATGCTCGTGTGTTGCTTCTCTACTTTAGTAACATTACTTCAATCAACATATTTAATTTGATTTCTTTTTTATTTTCTTGCTCTTGTATTTCCTTTCATGGTATCAGAGAAGGTTGTCATTGTTCTTTTTTGAAGTTCACTTTTCTTGGAGGCACTTTTTGTGAGTAAGCAAAAGTTTATTATGTACCTTGTTTTGTGCAGGTTTTGGTTCAAGTTTGATTTTGTTTTTTCCCAAACTAAGTTTCTATTAAAATTGGAAAAGTATAATTTCTTAAATTTTTTTTAGAAAAAGAATCCTTCATAATCTCTTTTATAATAAAGTATAAATTGTTTAATAGTTTCTTAAAGAGTTTTCTAAATTCCAAAAGTAATTTTTTCAGTTAAAGTTTTTTTTTCAGCTTTTTTAATCAAAGTTTTTGAAAAATAGTAAACTTTGTTCGAATAAAATAAAAGTTTTTTCAACTTGTTAAATATGAAGTTTTAATATAATTGTGTTTATTTTTTAAACTTTGTTTAAGGGTCCTTAATTTTGTTTAATTTTATTTAAGTTTGTTTTAAGAAATTAAAATATTTCATTTTTTAAACAATTTTTTTACTTTTCAATAAAAAAAAATTTGATATAAGGGTTGTTTGTTTTAAAATATTTTAAAAAATTTTGTTTATTTGGGAGGTGATAAATTTTTTTATTTTTTTTTAAATAGAAAATTTTAACAGTTTTAAGTAAAGGGGGTATTTTTTCCTAGTACTCTAAATTCTTGTAATCACGTCTACATTAATTCTAGAAATCAAGTGAAGTACTCTAAATTCTTGTAATCACGTCTACATTAATTTCGAAAATCAAGTTAAATAGTTCTAATTATCATTTATGAGAAACACATTTCCTTTATTTTTCATTTCAAACACCTTTTGGATGTTGTTACTAATAAAACCTCAAAGCCTGATTCAACTGCTCCTCAAGCTGATCAAGACAAATGAAATGTTCAAAATAAGGAAGCGCTTGGTTTAATTGGTATTTCAATGATTCTTGATTTGTATGTTCTCATTGACAATTGTACAAAAGCCTATGAAGCTTCGGAATTTTTTAAAACACTGTAGGATAGTTCAAATGAATCCCAAATTATATATATATATATATATATATATATATATATATATATATATATATATATATATATATGAAAGTTCTAGTGAATCTTGAAATATTCAGCTTCAAGATCAACTAAAAGACTCACATATATGGATTTTAAAAACATAGATGACTTGTATCAAAGTTTGATTCTATTAATAGTCAATTAACTGGTTTAGGAGTTGAACTAGATGATATATGTTTAATTCATCTCATTCTAAAATAATGTCTTCCACGATAATTTCAACAATTTATTACTAATATTCATGCTCAACTTGTCATTCCTAGTTTAGCTACTCAATTAATTTATGATATTTTTTCGTCATTTATTCTGTCAAAAGAAAGCCAAATTTGTTCAATTTAGTACTTTTAAAAGTAGTGAACATGATTTTATGTCTAAAAATCAAAATCATAATAATAATAATTTTAGATTCAATAATTATTATTCTAATAATAAATTTCAATCTAAATCCTATAATAACAATTTTAATAATACTTGGAAAATTAATTATTCTAAGAGGCCCCATTGTATGTATTGTGGTAAGGTTGGTCATGTGACTAATAATTGTTTTAAGAAACAAAATGATGAAGAGTCCATGAACCAAAATAAATAAAATAATCAACAACATACACCTAATTTTAAGAAAAGTAATAATAATGGTAATTCATCTCATCATGCATTTACTTGTAGTTACAATGTTTCATAGACTCTTGAATGGATTATTGATTTGGTGCATCTCAACATGTTACTTTTCATAAAGTAAATTTTTATTCTATGCATCCTATTACTTTGAATATTCCTGCTCAACTTGCTAACAATTATAATTATAAAGTAAAAGCTATTGGTGATGTCAATGTTCCTAATGGTAAATTACATGATGTTCTTTATGTTCTTGAATTAAAATCAAGTTTGATTTCTATTACTATGTTTTGCCAAAATTATAAGATTGAATTCTTTAAGGATGTGTTATATCATTGATCCAAAGCTTAACCGCATTATTGCTAATGCTAAAATAGACAATGATAATTTATTCAAGTTTTATGAATTTGCTCATTCAAAGTATTCCTTGCTTACTACCATTGATTTTAATGTTTGGCATGAAAGACTTGACCACATAAATTCTAATAATATTAACTTGATGCAAAAGACTAAAATGTTGCATGGTTTGCCTAGCATTGTTCCTTCTAAAATTATATGCATAAGATGCGTAATTGGTAAGATGCATAGGGAGCCCTTTCCTCATGGTCTAACTTGGATGACAAATCATAAGTTGCACCTCGTTCATAGTGACCTTTTGGGCCCCATGGAAAATAACTCCCTCCAAGTGTCAAGGTATGCACTTACATTTGTTGATGATTTTAAAATAAGGGTTTGTCTTTTAAAATTTTGTTTAATTGGGAGGTGGTAAATTTGCATTTTCTTTTTAAAATATAAAATTTAAACTCTTTTAAGTAAATTGGGGTATTACTTTCTAGTACTCCAAATTCTTGTAATATTGTCTACAATAATTTCAAAATCCAAGTTAAATAGTTCTAATTATCATTTATGGGAAAAACATTTCCTTTATTTTTTTGTTTCAAACACCTGTTGGACTTTTCTACTAATAAAACCTCAAAGCCTACTCCAAGCCGATCAAGACAGATGAAATGCTCAAAATGAGGAAGCACTTGGTTTAATTGGTATTTCAATGATTTTTTATTTGTATGTTCTCATTGACAATTGTACAAAAGCCTATGAAGCTTGAAATTTTTTAAAAACAACGTATGACAGTTCAAATGAATCTTGAAAATTACAACTTCAAGATCAAATTGAAAACCTCATGTATACAAGTTTTAAAACCGTTGATGACTTCTTATTAAAGTTTGATTATATTAATAGTCAATTAATTGGTTTAGGAGTTAAACTAGATATATGTTTAATTCATCTAATTCTAAAAAACGTCTACCACGACAATTTCAACAATTTATTACTATTATTCACTCTCAACTTGTCATTTCTAGTTTAGTTATTCAATTAACTTATGATATTTTTTGTCATTTATTACATCAAGAAGAAGTTAAATTAGTTCAATTTGGTGCTCAAAAATAATTTTAGATTCAATAATCATAATCATAATCATTAAAATAATTTTTCTAATAATAATTTTCAATCTAAATCGTATAATAATAATTCTAATAATATTCAGAAAAAAATAATTTTTTTAAGCATTATAAGAATATTCATATTCAATTTGCTAAAAGTTATACTTGTAAAGTAGAAGCTATTAGTGATGTCAATGTTCCTAATGATAAATTACATGATGTTCTTTATGTTCTTTAATTAAAATAAAATTTGATTTCTATTGCTAAGCTTTTCCAAGAATGTGTTATATAATGGATGCAAAGCATAACCACATTATTGCTAATACTAAAATGGACAATGATAACTTATTTAAGTTTTATGAGTTTACTCATTCAAAGTATTACTTGCTTACTGCTATTGATTTTAATGTTTGACATGAAAGACTTGACCACATAAATTCTAATAATATTGCCTTGATGCAAAAAACTAAAATGGTAGATGGTTTTCCTAGCATTGTTCCTTCTAAAATTATATGCATAGGATGCATAAGTGTTAAGATGCATAGACATCCCTTTCCTCATTGTCTATCTTGGAGGGCAAATCATAAGTTGCATGTCGTTCATAGTGATCTTTTGGGACCCATGAAGAATAACTTCATCCAAAGATCAAGGTATACACTTACATTTGTTGATAATTTTAATATAAGGGTTGTCTATTTTAAAAAAATTTAAAAAATTTTGTTTGATTGGGAGGTGGTAAATTTTCATTTTTTTAAAATATATAAATTTAAACTCTTTTAAGTAAAGGGGTGTATTTTTTCGGTAATACGAATTCTTGTAATTATGTATACATTAAGTCTGAAAATCAAGTTAAATAGTTCTAATTATCATTTATGGGAAACATGTTTCTTTTATTTTTCATTTCAAACCCCTTTTGGATGTTGCTACTAATAAAACCTCAAAGCTCGCTTCAACAACTCTTCAAGTTGATCAAGATAGATGGAATGCTCAAAATGAGGAAGCACTTGGTTTAATTGGTATTTCAATGATTCTTAATTTGTATGTTTTCATTGGAAATTTTACAAAAGCGTATGAAGCTTGACAAACTTTAAAACTAGCGTATGATAGTTCAAATGAATCCTGAAAAATTCAGCTTCAAGATCAACTTGAAGACCTTTGGTATACGGATTTTAAAATCATGGATGACTTGTTATCAAAATTTGATTCTATTAATAATCAATTTACTAGTTTTGGTGCTAAACTAGATGATATACGTTTAATTCATCTCATTCTAAAAAAATGTCTCCCATGACAATTCAACAATTTATTACTAATATCCATGCTCAACTTGTCATTCCTAGTTTGGCTACTCAATTAAATTTGATATTTTTTTGTCATTTATAATATCAAGAAGAAGCTAAATTAGTTCAATTTGGTACTCTTAAAAGTAGTGAACATGCTTTTATGTATAAAAATCAAATTCATAATAATAATTTTAGATTCAATAATAATAATCATAATCATAATAATTATTATTCTAATAATAAATTTCAATCTAAATCCTCTTATTACAATTCTAATAATACTTAGAAAAATAATTCTTTGAGGAGACCCCGTTGTACATATTGTGGTAAGGTTGGTCATGTGACTAATAATTATTTTAAGAAAGAAAATGACAAAAAAACCATTAACCAAAATAATCAACAACATAAACCTGAATATAAGCAAGGTAATAATAATAATTCATCTCGTCATGCATGTACTTGTAGTTACAATGATTCATAGCCTCTAGAATGGATTATTGACTCTAGTGCATCTCAACATGCTACTTTTCATAAATAAATTGATTCTATGCATCATAATACTTTGAATATTCATGTTCAACCTGCTAACAATTATACTTGTAAAGTAGAAGCTATTGGTGATGTCAATGTTCCTACCCGCTAACAATTATACTTGTAAAGTAGAAGCTATTGGTGACGTCAATGCTCCTAATGGTAAATTACATGATGTTCTTTATATTCTTGAATTAAAATCATTTTTTTTCTATTGCTAAGCTTTGTCAAGATTATAAGATTGAATTCTATAAGGATATGTGTTATATCATTGATCCAAAATATAACTGCGTTATTGCTAATGCTATAATGGACAATGATACTTATTCAAGTTTTATGCTTTTGCTCATTCAAAGTATTCCTTGCTTACTACCATTGATTTTAATGTTTGACATGAAAGACTTGGAAACATAAATTCTAATAATATTGCCTTGATACAAAAAACTAAAATGGTAGATGGTTTCTCTAGCATTGTTCCTTCTAAAATGATATGCATAGGATACATAGGGAGCCCTTTCCTCATGGTCTAGCTTGGAGGGCTAATTATAAGTTTCACCTAGTTCATAGTGACCTTTTGGGACCCATGGAGAATAACTTCATCGAAGGATCAAGGTATGCACTTACATTCGTTGATGATTTTTTCAGGAGGACCTGGATTTATTTTCTTTATAGTAAGTATCAAGTTCTTGATGTTTTTGCTAAATTTCATATGTTTGTTGAAAGACAATCTAGTTTTAAGATTAAAATACTTAGAACTTATAATGGTAAGGAATCTGTTAATAATGCATTTGATGGTTATTTAAAAAAAATTGGTATTAAAAATGAGCTTACCTTTCCCTATACACCTCAACAAAATGGTGTAGCAGAAAGGAAGCCTAGAACCATTGTCGAGATGGATAGATGTTTATTACATGCTAAGAATATGGTTTTTAAATTTTGGGCTGAAATCATGGCTTGTGCTACATACCTCATTAATAGGGCTCCTACTAAAGATTTACAAGATATAACTCCTGAAGAGGCTTGGTTCGGTAGGAAGTTCAATGTTAAACGTTTAAGGATTTTTGGTTCAATTTCTTATGTTCATAAATCTAAACAAAAGAGACGCAAATGAGATTCTAAATCTTCTCCTTATATATCTGTTGTTTATGATGAACATTCTAAAGCATATATAATTTACAATTCTATCACTAGCAAAGTTAAAGTTGCTAGAGATGTTTGTATTGTTGGAAATGGTATTCATGATTGTTCTAAAGTGCAGGGTAATGAATTTATTGAAAATAAAGTTGTAGTTGTGGAGGGTGAACTTCCTTCTCTCAACTCTACTACTTTAAACCCTAATCCTAATGCTTCTATTTTTAAAAGTGATAGTGATGATGATCATAATAATTCTTTTCCTAATTATTCTTCTTCTAGTGATGATTCTATTACTTTTAAAAGGATGCCTAAATAGTTTAAAACTTTTATTCAAGAAAGTGATGATTATTTAGCTACAATGGATAAATCTAAATCTAAAAGGGCAAATTTTTGTAATTATGCTTTGATGTCTAAAGTTATGACTATCAATGATCCTAAATATTTTGAGCAAGTTAAATCTCATCCACATTGGGAGAAAGTTTTTGATTAAGGTAAAAATAGGTGTTGAAGGGGCCCCGAAACCCTGTATACAGAGGGAACTTAAGATAGAACAATAAAAATTTAGTAACCCAACAAGCCAGCCTGATCAAAAGGCCAAAGAGAAACACACTAACCAAAACCTAAGAAGAAACACTTCCCAGCCGCTACAAACAATAAATCATTAGAAATCAGAAGTGAAAAGAGAAAGAGTTATCCTTTTGTCCCTTTCTTATGAGACCGAAGGGTCATGTCAAAAGAAGAAGAGGATTTCTTAAGTTTTTTTCCCTTAACAATGACCCAACCATCCTCAACTCTAACAGCCTCATCCTGCCAACACAAAGAAACCAAAGTTGAAGAACCAACCCCCAACACAGGATTAGGATCTTCCAGCGACATTTTCAACACAGGGCCAACTTCAACCCCATCCAAAGATCTATTAGGTAAAGGATTTGTCAAACCAAGGCTAGCAAACGCCAAAACACCTGCAAGACCAGCTGGATCAGCGCCCATAGACCCACCAACAACCGCATTCAGTGGTAATAAACCAGGATCAACTCCAGCATACATAGTGCCACCGACAGTCCCACCGACATCAGTATCCAGTGACGAAGTAGTTTCAGCTCTAGCAAAAACAGAGTCAAAACCAGCAGCCACCACAGACCCAGAAGAGACAACAGGAGGCAGAACAATATTGTCCTTCTTCACAGGCTGAGAGGAACCTTTCAAAACAGTGTAATGTTGTGATGAAGCACCCTTCCACCACAAGGGAGAAGATTTCTTTTTCTTGGGTTCCAAGCGACATTGGGCTGAAATGTCTTAAAACATTTTTGACATCTAAATGGAATACCCTTGTAGTCAAGCTGCTGGATCCAAGATCCTAAGGTTGAATCAATTTTGATTTCAGCTGGAAGACCCAAGGAAGTGTCAAGTTCAACTAAAATACGAGCATAAGTTGAATGATAAATATTGTAGGAATCATGATCCATTATCAAAAAATCCCCAAAAGCGTCACCCACTTCCTCAAGAATGGAATCATGCACAAGATGAAGGGGGAGGTTGGGGAGTCTAACCCAAATAGGGATCTTACTGAATATTTTAGATGAGGGATTAAAATCCAGGTGCCAAGGCTATAACATAAGCATGAATTTATCATCCTTCCAGCCAAAACAGTTATCACACGAGATCTTATCTCTATCCTAAGAAAAAACAAACTTTGCAATGAAAAACCCTTTTGTCAATGGAAAGATACGAACTATACCTGATAGCAATGATTCCCATTTACAATTAAATCAATCATGCAGAAGAGGAAAGCTAGGCTAGAATCCTCAAAAATGACATATTAGTCCATGAGATTTAAAGATATCAGTGTTGTTCGCCAAATGCCCTTCAGCCTCAGAAGAGAGCTTAACAGAGAGAGAACCACACACAAGGACCAGATTAGAAACCCTAGGGTCATTCTCAGCCATAGATGACTTAGAAATGATCTTAGCAAAAGACACCCCTGGTTCCTCAGAGACCTTAGAGCCAAGGCCAGCAGCCCAAAGAGAAGAGGTGTCATCTGCCGCCAAAACCCTAGCCGCAATCACAGAAGGAGTCTTCGATGGGGAAGAACGAGCAAGAGGAGCAGGAAAAACATCTGTAGAGAAGACGGACGTAGCAGCCACAGGATGGACAGGAACAACATGATGCGCCCCTGCTATAGCACAAACAGGGAGGTCATCGCTCACCAGAGAAGTCGCGTGCACGGGGATGGGAACCGCAGCCGCGCGCACAAGGGAGGGAACCTCAGCCACAGCATGCGACATCATTTGATTTCTTGTTATAATATTGATTGCTAATCAAACTTGGGAATTGGTTCCTCTCCCTCAAGGTAAAAATCTGATTTCTTGCAAACGGTTATATAAAACTAAATTCAATGCCAATAATGAAGTTACTAAATTTAAAGCTAGTTTAGTTGCCAAACATTTTTTCTCAAATTGAAGACTTAGATTATAATGAAACTTTTTCTCATGTTGCTAAAATGCCTCCTATTAAACTTGTTCTTTCTTTAGTATCTCATATGAATTAGCATGTTCGTCAAATGGATGCTAAAATTTCTTTTTCTAAATGGTGATTTACATGAGGAAATTTACATGTTTCAATCTACTAGATTTGTTAAGTAAGGTAGTGAAAATTTAGTTTGCAAGTTAAAAAAAAATCAATTTATGGTTTGAAATAATTTCCTAGAGAATGATATTCTAAGTAGATGCATTTTTTCTTTCTCAAGGTTTTAATAGAAGCAAAAATGATCCACATTTATATATTACACATAGTGAAGATGACATTGTGATTATTATTTTATATGTAGATGTTTTGATGCTAACTTCAAACTCCAATAATTTGGTTTCAGAAACTAAGTTTAAACTCAATCAAAAATTTCAAATGACTGATTTATGATTTTTACATTTTTTGGGAATGAATATTTTACAAACAACTAATGGTATTTTTCTATTTCAAAGTAAATATGTTCAAGATCTTTTAGACAAGTTTAAAATGAATGATTCTAATCATGTTTCTACTCCTTGTTAATTAGGAACAAAGTTACTGCTTGATATGTAAACTCCTTTAGTTGATGCTACTTTATATAGACAACTAGTTGGAAGTTTAAATTATTTGACTTTCACTAGGCCATATAATGCTTTTAGTGTTGGTTTAGTTTCTATATTTATGTCTAAACCTCATCAAACTCATTTTAAAGTTGCAAAAAGAATTTTGAGATATATTAAAGGAACTATTAATGTTAATTTTATTTTAAGATGCAAATTGTGATTTCATTTTAAAAGTATTTAGTGATTTAGATCTAAGGGGAGATCCCAATGATGAGAAATCTACTTGTGGATATTGTTTCTTTGTTGGTTTAGGTGCCATTTTTTGGAATAGTAAGAAACAACTGTCTAACTCTCTTGGTTCCACATAAGCTAAATATAAAAGATGCTCTAATGCCTCTAAAGAATCCTTATGACTTAAAATATTGCTTGAATATTTGGGGCTATCTCAAAAAGATCCAATACCTTTGTATTATGACAATCAAAGTGTCATTTCCTTGGCTAAGAATCCTATATTTCATACAAGAACCAAACATATTGCTCTCCAACACCACTTTATTAGACAAAAAATTGAAGACAAGCACATTTCACTTTTATATTGCAAGGGCAAAGATTGAGTTGTTATTTTAACAAAGCCACTTTGTAAAAAAAAGTTCCAATTTGATTGTAAAAATTTTGGTTTGCAACCTATTTAGGGTTTGATGTGAACTCACCAAGTAAATATTAGGGGGGTGTTAGATTATTTAATCTTTATTTGTCTTAGATTTCTTTATTTGCATTTATTTTGGGATATTCCTTTGAAATCCCTACATGTAATTTTTCCTCTTATACATGTGTGAGGACAAATCATTTCTACTATTTTTCTTTATTAAAGAATATTAGTTTATTCTCCTTATGAGGATGCTAAAACATTGCACACACATATTGTGAATGGTGGCATTCATAAATATGAGAGCTACTTTGTAACTCCTCTCCTTATCTCTATTTAATAGATGATCTTCCTCTCATTCTTCATTTTTTGATATCATTGTAATGATCTTTTTTCTCTCTCTCTCTAGTACTTGCTTTCATTCATAATACATATGGAAGTTTTATTTTCTTTTCCTCTTTCAAAAGATCTTGTGTCTCCTCTTCAACCTTTGGGGGACTTATCTCAAGTTGCTCTCGACTTTGGTAACATTACATCAATCAACTTACTTACTTGGATTTCTTTTTCATTTTCTCGCTCTTGTATTTCCTTTCAGGTGTCATTGTTGTCACAAAAGTTTGCACCCTTTCCTAGGTGATGGTTAGTGAACTAAGCGACCTCATGAAACATGGAAACAACTTCCAAGTGTGGGACTTTCTCTTTGAGGCTAAATCTCTAGACAAGGCTGACTTCCTTACAATAAGGATGCACCTAAACTACTATCTTTTGAGGAAAAGAGAGAAGGATATGCTGAAAGGGAAAAAGGGTGATGCACAATATTGAACTATTGTTGATCTATGCTTGTTAATACACATACCATCATATAAAACACAAATACAAACAAATCTCAACTCTATTCTATCCTCCTAGGACTCATATGAAAATTAGAACTAATGAAATGATTCAACGAAGATAGTTCTCACAGTGCAACATCTATGAGTACATCAACAATAAAACAAACAAGGAAAATAGAAGAGAAAAAATCATCCATACGTGACAAGAAAATGGTCAATATATTAGACTGTACCAAGATAAGGTAAAATAAAGGTTTCCATTAATGCATAGAAAAATAAGAAATTATAGTTGCATAGCCTAAGCTACTGCAAAGAACCAAAGAAGAACAACCCTGAAAATTTACAAAGACTTCATTTTTAAAGAGTTCATGTATAACTTAGATTTATATTTGAGTTCAAAACCCAACCATGGTAGAGTTAGGTTACAAAAGTAGAAAGAAATAAAATCAGATAAAAATCTGATCTCTGCGTGAAAATTCATCCATGAAGTGACAAGAAGGCCAAAGAAAGCACTCGACAAACGGAAGGGACAAAAATATCCTTACAAATAGTAAATGAGCATGAGGATGCATTTTCATCATGTTATAGAGTCAAAATAAGTGGCTAGGCATTAAATTTTTGTTCTGGTAACGTGTCATGATCGCAAACAATCAAATTAGGTCAATGACAAAATAATATCGAGGCGTAAACACGACGTGTTAACCCACCTCATACACATGTAAGAAGCACCGTCATGCCTAGAAATTAGTACTAGGATACCTATTTAAGTGTGAGCTATCGATGAAGATTCTAATCAAAATGGGTGGTCAAGATGTGGTGCAAAAATCACCTAGTGCAAGACTAAAATACAACCATCGATGAATATTCCCTTAATCGGATGATTAGTGTAGCTCCACAATTAGTGACACAAAGAAGAATGGAAGAAACTGTGAAATGGAATTTTTTTTCCATTTTGCAAGGTGTCATTTCGCCCCTTGCAAAATAAAAAAACTAGGAAAATACGGCGTGTTAACCCACTCCACAAATGTTGACGTGGTTTTGACCTGTTGACCACATAGTTTCACATTTAACTCGGGTGAGAAGAAAGAGGAAAATGTGAAATGGAAACAAATCTAGAGCCATTTATCCAACTGAAAAAGCCAAATCTATATGCGTTTAAGAATAGGGGTCTTGGGCCCACCCAATGTGATATAATCCACGCGTTTACTAGATCCACATGGAAAAACCTGACTGGTTTCACCATTTCGCACCTATGTCTAAAGAGAATCACGAAATGGAAAAATGGGGATAACACTACATGTTAAGCCACTATGACAGAGTTCAACCCATGATGAAGATGTTTTAGATTGATTATCTGTGATGGGAGGAATGTTGGCAAAATAGCCAACATTTCTGGCGGCTCAAAGCGAATGCTTTCCTGCTAAGAATATGATTAGTGGCCTTAAAGCAATCAATTAGGCATGAAGTCACCAATGCTGGAAAATGACGTGTTTACCCACCTCCAACTTCATGAAATTTGTAACCTATGCAACCTGAACAAAACAAAATTTTCTATCTCTAGGAGGGAAACAACCTATACTCATGCACTTCTTGGAAGCTAAAAACACATATTCTACTATGTACAAATAATTACATGAAAAAATAAACAAATCCATTATTTGGCTTCTTGAAATAGTTGTCCTTTCTAACTAAATTTTGGTTTCTTTCATGCATATGGGAAACCCACCAAGGCAGAAAGCATGACAAGCATAGAATAGCTTGCTGGAATGCCCCAATGTTGAGAATAAATAAATTCTCTAG
Organism: Thuja plicata; assembly: GCA_018584345.1. Classification (NCBI taxonomy): domain Eukaryota; kingdom Viridiplantae; phylum Streptophyta; class Pinopsida; order Cupressales; family Cupressaceae; genus Thuja; species Thuja plicata. The sequence continues at coordinate 2,809,131 of MU227326.1, read as the reverse complement.
CACTAGAAAATTGTCATTTTGAGCAAGACAAGCTTACTCCTTCTTGTGATCTTCACCCTCATGCTCTAAACAAAACATGACCAGGAACAACGTGCTATTTTTTTGATGCAAGGAGGGTAGGATCATGGGGCCAAGGGCACACCCAAAAACCAACCACCTTGCAGATACAATGCGGAATTACACAACAACACAGTGAGAGAAGAGAAATGCAGTTATCTTTATCATTAATCAATCAAACTCAATACATGTTAGGTTGTAAGGCCTTCCTGGTTACGGTCATATACAGCAGAGTGCATTACAATTCGATCTTATTACAACAGAGATCTCAGATCTTTAAGATTCCAACATTTTCCTTTCTTTCTCTAAGACTTCTACCAAACTAAGAACATACAAAAGAATATATACAAGAGTCCAACAAAGTAGTCGGTGCTCAAATACAAAGGTGAGACCTATATTTAGGTCCACACAGATCCCCAAGATAGATCCCAGCTACAAACATAAAATAAAGAAGTCGGTCACCAACACCAATTCCAAAATAAACCAACTCGGCAAAGCAAAAGTCGAGCAACAAAACACTCGGCAAAAGAAAAGCCAAGCAACAGTAACAAGCATGACTGAGAAACTCGGCAAGGATGCCGAGCAACAGAAGCCAAGTGACAAAGGACAAACTAAACTAAAAGTAAACATATTTTTGGTTGAGCAGGATTGCCAAGGACCCAAGATGCTCCTGCATCAGACACCTGGGGTTGAAAAGAAATGATTCCCCGAATCATGTATCATTTCCAACCTGAAATTAATCCAACTTAGATTGAGAAATCCAAGATGAGTCCTCAATCGGTCTGTTTTTCCACTTTACTAGATATTCAATGTATTCTTTTCCTCTTTTACTTCTGCCAACTCTCTGTTTCAAGATCTTCTCAACTTCCTCTATCTGCTTCTTAGGATAATCACTTGGTATTGTCACTTTTTCATCAGGTTCATGATATTCATACAAGTCTGAGATATTGAAAATAGGTGATATATCCATGTCATTAAGTAATTCAACTTCATAAGAATTTCCATTGTCAAATCTCCTTAGTATTTTACAAGGACCAAATTTCTTCATCTTTAGTTTCCCATATGTTCCCATAGGAAATCTTCCTTTCTTCAGATGAACCATCACAACATCACCAACTTCAAATGTTTATGTCTTATTGATCTGTCTGCATCATCTTTGTATTTCTGATTACTTTTCTCCAGCTTCTGATTTACATCCTTATACAATGTCATCATAAATTCTACAAATTCTTCTGCTTTAGCGCTTCTTTTCTCTTCGCCAACAATGTCTCTCAAATCTGATATACCTCTAGGTTGTGTGCCATGAAAAATCTCAAAAGGTGTCTTTCCAGTACTTCTGTTTACTGAACTATTGTATGCAAATTCTACTTGTGCCAACATCAAATCCCAATTGCCTGGTGTGTCTCCAACTAAACATCTCAACAGGTTACCCAAACTTCTGTTTACCACTTATGTTTGTCCATCAGTCTGTGGATGAAATGTAGAACTAAATTTCAACTTAGTATTCAGCTTATTCCAAAGTGTTCTCCAAAAATAACTTACAAAATTATTGTCTCTGTCAGAGATGATACTCTTTGGTAATCCATGCAATCTGACAATCTCCTTAAAGAAAAGATCTACTATATGAACTGCATCTGATTTTTTCTTACATGGTATAAAATGTGTCATCTTAGAAAATCTATCCACAACAACAAATATAGAATTATTACCTCTTGCTATCCTCGGAAGTCCAAGAACAAAATCCATGCTGATATCACTCCAAGGTTTCTTAGGAACAGTAATAGGTGTATACAATCCAGTATTCTGACTCACTCCCTTTGCAATTTGACAGACTCCACTACTTCTCACAAATTTCTAAGCATCCTTATACAACTGAGGCCAAAAATACCTCTCCTTTAGCAAACTCAATATTTTATCAATGCCAAAGTGTCCAGCCAATCCATTACTATGTTTCTCCTTTATCAGATTAGTTCTCATTAAACCTCTCAGTATACATAACTAAATTCCTTTAAACAACATATCTTCCTAAATGAAATAGTCTTCATACTTACTTGATTGATTTGTATTCAGTATTCTCCACACTTTCCACTGCTCTGAAAAATCAGGATAATTTTCATACAAATTCTTCATGTCATCAAAGCCAAGAACTTCAATTCTCATTTCAGTCAACAAAGATCTTCTTCTACTCAATGCATCAGAAACTCTATTAGATACTCCACTCTTATGCTTAATCACAAATGTAAAGCTCTGAAAATACTCTACCCATTTCACATGTCTCTGATTCAACTTATTTTGACTACCCAAATATTGTAAAGCCTTATGATTAGTATACAACACAAATTCATTTGGCATCAAGTAATGCCTCCATTTCTTCATAGCTTGCACAATAGCATAGAATTCTTGATCATAGACAAAATATTTCCTCTTTACATCATTCAACTTTTCACTAAAGAAAGCAATAGGTTTACCTTCTTGAGTCAATACAGCTCCAATTGCACTTCCACTTGCATCACATTCAACTTGAAATACCTTATTGAAATCAGGTAAGGCTTGCACAGGTAATTCAGCAACCTTCAACTTCAAAGCTTCAAAACTCTTATCAGCTCCATGTGTCCATTTGAAATCTCTTTTGTCTCCTATCATTGTTTCAGTCATAGCATTACAGATATAACTAAAATTTTGGATAGACTTCCTGTAAAAACTTGCCAATCCATGAAATGATCTTACCTCAGTAACATTCTTAGGTGTAGGCCAACTCAATATAGCTTCAACCTTCTCTGGATCCATCTTCAAACCATCATCTGAAATCACAAAACCCAAATACACAAGCTCTTCTTTCATGAAGGAACATTTCTTCAGATTTATCAGCAACTTTTCCTCTTTCAACCTCTGCAGCACTTGTCTTATATGCATCAAATGTTCTTCTCTGGTTTTACTAAATATCAGAATATCATCTAGGTATACAATCACACATTTTTTCAAGAATTTCTTCAAAACTTCATTCATCAATCTCATAAATATACTTGGTGCATTAGTTAAACCAAAAGGCATAACCAACCACTGATACAAACCTTCTTTTGTCTTGAAAGAAGTCTTCTATTCATCACCTTCTCTGATTCTGATCTAATGATATCCACTCTTTAAATCAATTTTGGTAAAATACTTTGCTCCACTCAAACAATCCATTATGTCATCCATTCTTGGTATAGGAAACCTATACTTGACTGTGATCTTGTTTATGGCTTTGGAATTAGTGCACATTCTCCATTCTTCATTCTTCTTAGGTGCCAACATAGTAGGTACTGCACATGGACTCAAACTTTCTGTGATTAAGCCTTTGTTCAAAAACTCATGAAATTGTTGATTAAGTTCTTCATTCTCGGTAGGTGTCAACCTATGTGGTGCTTTATTTGGTAAACTAGCTCTAGGAATTAGATCCATATAGTGACTGATATGTTTGATTGGTGGCAAACCATCAGGTACATTATCTAAAATGATTTCTTTGTATTCAGTCAGCAACTTCTCAACTTCTGTAGGTATGTCATCTTCTGCATTCTTACTTGGTTTGTTAGGAATCAAAGCATAACAAATATCATCTCTTTTCAGATCTTTAACAAA
>MU227326.1:2794856-2804877 GCA_018584345.1 Thuja plicata | reverse complement strand
TGTGTCCTTCTTCACCACAATTGTAACAAGTTACTTGGAACCCTCTTCTGCTATAACCACCTCTGGAGTAATTACCTCTTCCTCGGTATGAATTTCCACCTTTCCATTCAGTCTTTCCTTTGTCTTGCCTAGTGTCTATATTTGACTTGTCTGGTTCAGATTTACTATTTTCACCCTGAGATCTACCTCTTCCTCTAGGGAATCTACCACCTCTACCTCTTTGTCTTTGTTCATATCTTTTGTTCAACTTTTCTTCATCTTTTAGGGAAAATTGGTATGCCTCTTCAATGCCTTCCATCTTGATCAAACTGATTTCATCTTGTATGGAACTTCTCAAGCCATTCAGATATCTTGCAACTCTTTCCACTTCATCTTCAACATGTCCAGATCTGATGTCCAATCTATAAAATTCTTCAGTGTAGTATTTGATTGACTTTTCCTTCTACTTCAAACTTTTCATTCTCTGAACTAGGTTAATCTGATAAGAACAAGGAAGAAACTTGCCTTTCAATTTGTTCACCATCTTATCCCATGCCTTGATTTTGTCTTTACCTTTCTTCTTTCTATCCAACTGCAGATGTTCCCACCATAAGGATGCATGACCTTTCATTTTTATGCTTGCAATTTTGACTTTCTTGTCTTCTGCAACATTCTCATATTCAAAATATTTTTCCATTTCAGTGATCCAGTCAATCAATTCATTAGCATCTAATTTTCCACTGTACTCAGGAGGAATAAACTGAGGTGTGGACTTCAAGCTTGTCAACGCTCTCAGGAATATTTCCTCTTCTTGATCCATCATAGGTGCAGGTGCAGCTTCACCTTGAACCTCTTCAAATTCATCATCACTAACATCTTCAAGATGTCTTCCACTGCGTTGGGCTGTCTCTACAACTTCCAATCTTGCAGCCATTTGTCTAAGCATATCAGCCAAACCTTGATCGACATTTCCTCTCCCACGAACCATCTTGAAACTCTCTGCAATTGTAGGTCAGATCGCAACCTGCCACCCTACAGCAAATATCTTTAGAGTTTACAAGAAGGAGCCACAAATCTCAACTCGCTCTAATACCACCTGACGCAAGGAGGGTAGGATCATGGGGCCAAGGGCACACCCAAAAACCAACCACCTTGCAGATACAATGCGGAATTACACAACAACACATAAGAGAAGAGAAATGAAGCTATCTTTATCATTAATCAATCAAACTCAATACATGCCAGGCTATAAGGCCTTCATGGTTATGGCCATATGCATTAGAGTGTATTACAATTCAATCTTCTTACAACAGAGATCTCAGATCTTTAAGATTTTAACATTTGCCTTTCTTGCTCTAAGACTTCTACCAAACTAAGAACATACAAAAGAATATATACAAGAGTCCAACAAAGTAGTCGGCACTCAAATACAAAGGTGAGACCCAGATTTAGGTCCACACAGATCCCCAAGATAGATCCCAGCTACAAACATAAAATAAAGAAGTCGGTCACCAACACCAATTCCAAAATATACCAACTCGGCAAAGCAAAAGTCGAGCAACAGAGCACTCGGCAAAAGAAAATCCGAGCAGCAGTAACAAGCATGACCGAGCAACTCGGCAAGGATGCTGAGCAACAGAAGCCGAGTGACAAAGGATAGAATGAACTAAAAGTAAACATATTTTTGGTTGAGCAAGATTTCCAAGGACCCAAGATGCTCCTGCATCATTTTTTGCAAAGCTATATGCCTTATGGGGAATCCTCTTGATGGTGCTAGGTCAAAGAGATCAACGTTGACCTCATTGTTGTGATCTATAATGATGGTATCCTACTGGCTCGGATGTATGGATGGTAGTGTGTGTTCTTCCACTTTATTTTTATGCAAGTCATGATCTTCAATTGGAGGAGATGATGGCTCAATATCAATAGATGAGAAAATAAAATCAAACTCACCAAGAAGGTCATCCTCTTCATCAATCTTCTCTATAAAATAAATAATTATATGTATAGGTTAAGGGAAAACCTCATGCATATTAGTATGTTCTTTCTCAAGGATACATGTACCCTTGGGATCCTAACGCTCATCCTCCATATCAAAAAGGACATGTTGCAGAAATATCTTGTGTTCTTGTTTTACTTGCATTAGGCCCTCTATTTCTTGTAAAATCTCATTAGCCAAGATATCTTCCTCAAGGGAAGGAACAAATTTGTTCTTTTCTTCCCCCACAAAAGAGGGAAGCACTTCAAATAAGAGGATTGTATCCTCCTTATATTCATTCTTTTCCTGTAGAGAGGTTTGAATGGGTATAGCCATTTATATATCCTTCTGCAACAACTCTTCTTTTTCCTTATTTGGCCTAGGGATTTCAAGGTTTATAGAAATAGGAGGCTCATTCACATGAAAGCTTAGCATATCAATTTCTTGTCCAAAAAAAGGATTTGGAAAATAAATAGATGAATGAACCTTAGGATTTTGGGTAGGCTCTTTTTGTGGAGGGGTTTGCCTAAAAATTGGAATGACAAGTTTGGGAGAAGGGTACCTAGGCTCTTGTGAAAATTCTTGTAATGGGGAAGGATCATTCTATTTGAAGATGAAAAATTTATGCCTAAGAGCCTCTTGTGCTTCATATGCTTTTATTTGAGCAAGATTGAGCCCCCTCTCTTTCTCTTCTTCTACATCTATCCTTTTCTAAATTTCCTCATCAAACTTCCTTTTTCGTGTCTCCCTCTCTCTTCCTAGAGATACGCCTGGTATGCCATCTCCTCTTGTTGTATGTCTAGCTCCTGCTGCCTCATAGTTTCATCCACCTACCCATTGATGACTTCAAACTGCCAGTCCATTTTATTTTGTAAATCCAACAATCGTGCATTCTTCTTGTCCAATTCTAACATCATAGCTTGCATTTCATCCAACTTACTAACTTCATTTGCATGCAACGTAGATGGAACAATGGCAGGTGAGTGATAAACATATTTGACATGATATATATTTGGTGCAGAGGTAAAATGGCCATAACTTGATTGTGGCTGAGGTTGACATTGATAATATCAGGACTGAGGGGCAAAAATTTCATGATATAGAGGGAGATTATATATATTTATATGAAATGGATAAATAATTAGGCATTCAAATAAACAATTTCGTAGAAAAATTTTGAAAAATATGAAAGATTAGATATAGTCTTTATACATACTTACACTTGGACTACTTGAAACTAGTAGATTTTACACTCAGAGTTGCCATGATGTTTGATGAGATGCCTCCAAAGGATAATGACATTGATAACAACACCCAAATTCTTAATGAATTTAGCTTGTAGTGGTCCACCAGGGGTTGTTCTTGAACTAATCTTATCTTTGTCCCACTGGGTATGCCAAAAACTGTTGTATGACTAGTGGTTGTTCTGGAAATTGAATTGAATATTTATATGTTAGTCCCACTGGTCGTGCCAAAAACTATTGTCACAAAAGTCTAAACCCTTTCCTAGGTGGTGTTTAGTGACCATAGTGACCTTGAAAAAAAACCTTCAAGTGTGGGACTTTTTCTTTGAGGTTGAATCTTCGAAGAAGGTTTACTTCCTTATAATCAAAATTCACCTAAACAACTAGTTTTTGAGGAAAAGGGAGAAGGATATGCTGAAAGGGAAAAGGCGTGATGCACCAGATTGAACTATGGTTGATATCTACCTATTAATACACATAACATCAATAAAACTCAAATACAAATAGATCTCAACTCTATTATATTCTCCTATGACTCATATGCAGATCAAAACTAAAGAAATGATGCAAGAGAGATAGTTCTCACAATGCAGCATTCATGAGTACATCAAAAATCACACAAACAAGGAAAATAAAAGAGAAACACTCTATTCATGGCAAGAAAATACATAATGTATCAGACTAGTAAGATAAGGTAAAACAAAGGTTTCCATTAATACATTAAAAAAATAAGAATTTACAGTTGCAGAGCCTAAGTTGTTGCAAAGAACCATAGAAGAGCAACCTACAAAATTTATAAATATTGATTTTATAAAGAGTTCGTGCATAACTTAGATTTACATTTGATTTCAAACCCCAACCACGGTGGAGTTAAGTTACATAAGCAAAAAGAAATAAAATTAGATGAAAAATATGATCTCGAACATTCATCCATGAAGTGACAGGAAGGCCAAAGAAAGCACCCGATAGATGAAAGGGACAAAAATATCCCTACAAATAGTAAATGAGCATTGGGATGCACTGGTGTCATGTTACAAAGTGAAAAGAAGTGGTGCATTAAATTTTTGTTCTAGTAATGTGTCATGGCCGCAAACACTCAAATCACGTCACTGGAAAAAGAACGTCGGGGAAAAAAAAGCACCCCGTACACCTATAAGAAGCACCATCATCCATGGAAATTAGACCTAGGCAACCAATTTACATGTAAGTCATCGGTGAATATTTTGATCGACATGGGTAGTTAAGATGCAGTGCAAAAATACCCTAATGCAAGATTAAAATACAACTATCGATGGGGATTGCCTTAATCACACGGTTGGTGTGGCTCCACAACTAATGACACAAAGAAGAATGGAAGAAATTGTGAAATGAAATTTTATTTCCCCTTGCAAAATCGGGAAATTGGGAGAACAAAATGTGTTAACCCACCCCACAAATGTTGACCTGATGACCGCGCGATTTTGCATTTAACTCCGGTGAGTTGAAAGAGGAAAATGTGAAATGGCAAAAAATCAGAAGCCATTTATCTAATTGAAAATACCCAAGCCATATGCTTTTAAGAAAAAGGGTGTTGGGTCGACCAAATGTGACAACCCACACACTTACTGGATCCATATGGCAAAACCTGACAGGATTTTCTATTTCGCACCTATGTCTAAAGAGAATCATGAAATGGCAAAATGGGGATACCACTACGTGTTAACCCACTATGAAAAAGTTTAGCCCATGATTAAGATGTATCAGATCAATTATTTTTTATGGGCTGAATGGTGAAAAAATAGCCAACAATCACTACTATGAAAATCTATTTAGTTGCGTTGCTAATCACATTTGGTCCCATGTTGATCTAGTAAGGTTGAATGTCAACCATGTTTTGTGTTGGCAATGATGTATTGGAGATAAGACTTTTTGATGAGGATTAGAAGCATTGAGACAAGAAGCTATGAGATGATTATTGGATGCATGATATTGTTGTGGATGGTTCTTATAAGAAAAAAATACTGGTATCTCTCATATTGTTCATGGATGAGCAATTTGTGCTACAAAGGTGTTTTGATCATTAAATAATGTTGAAGGTTGAATTTGCAAAGAAGTGTTTGGTTGGATACCTGCAAGAATGCTTCACATTCCTCTTCATTACTTTTCACTTGATGCTAAAATATTATTGATTGGAACATATATTGGATGTGTTGTGAATGTTGCACTCCCATCTTATCAAGCCCCGTGTGTTTCCGTATAAGTATTTTGTGTATGTAGTGTGTTGGCAGTTTGCGTTTCTGTCAAAACTGGTCTAGAAAATGCTCTACATTTCTCCACATTAATGTTTCTTGTGTTATGTCTTGGAGGAAATGATTATAATTTTTTTGGAGTGTCTCATTTCAAATTTATGGTATAGAAGTGTACCACAAGTATGTTTTTGGTGATATGCTTCATAACTGAGTTTCTTGTCCTTCCAATTGTGAAGAAGTCTATATCTAAATGGGTGTAGAAACTTAGATCGATATGAAAACATGAAACATGTTATTTGGAATGATGTTAGATGTTCAAGGATCATCTCTATGTGATCTACATAGTAGTGATTCATTTCGTTAGTGTTGCATTGTGTTTGGAGTTGGTTTTCCAGGATTATTTGTGGTTATCTAGATGACATGTTCTCTTTCTTGCATTGTGTTATTGATTTAATTGGATTATGTGATGAGTTTATTTTAGGTTTCACCTTCCCATGTGGGGATCAACATTGACCAGTTTCATGTTAATGTGTTTTGGGCTAACTAATTTTATGTTTTGGGCTGACCAAGTGTGTGTGATATTTTAGACCACTTTGGATATCATGTTATGATGTTCTAGGTCCTTTGTACCTCCTAGAGATGATTTCTTTCATTGCAATTATGTTTTGGTGGTTGACTTGAAGGGATTACATTGCCCCTTTCCCTAGCTATCTTAATTGATGTTTTTTCATTTTATCCAAATGGTATATATAGGAGATCAAATTAGTGAAAATATGTGTGGAGCGTATGTAGATTGAGTAAGATGCGAGCCTAAGATGGAAAATATGTGTGGTGAGAGTATTAGTGCAAAAATTCCAAGTGGTTGCTTTAGGCAGTGAGTCAAGAACAACTAGATTGAGGGAGACTATTAGAAGCAATATGTTGAAAGCATATACTTTGTAATTCTTTAATGTATCTTGAGTTAAGGCAATGATTTTCCTCTATAGGTCCTTTGTATATTTATCAAAGATGAATAATCTTTGTAGCAATTCTTTTGTATCTTTCCCTAAGACAATGAGGCTCTACTGCAAGTCCATTAGTGAGCCTCTTTGTAATACTTTTCATATATTGTAAGATATTCTCATCATGGTTTTTCCCTCATTCGGTTTTCCATGTAAGTTTGGTGTTAAAGTAAAGAGATTATTATTGATTTAAGTTACATGTTTTGGTGTTAAAGTAAAGAGATTAGGTTTTTTTAAATACATATTCACCTCCCATCCCCACTAGTCTCCGCATATGCTCAACATTTGGTATCTGAGAAATATTTCTATAGAGTAAGTTTCACCACTTTAGGAAGGTCTAGGATGGAAAAACGTGCATCTCACAAGGCTCCTAAGTTTGATGGTTCAAACTTCAGTCTTTGGAAAGTAAGTATGGAAGTCCCTAAAAATAATAACAAAGCAAGAAATGTAATTATGAATGGATTGGATTATCTAGAGCTTGTAAAGGTGATGTATGGTGCTACTAATCAAGAAATATGGGATAAGTTCAATGACATATATGAAGGTGATACTAAGGTGAAATAAATAAAGATGCAAAATTTCAAAACCAGAATTGAAACTGTGAGGATGGCTAAAGATGAAGGATTCTCTAAATAAATGCACTCTAGGTAGATGAAGTAGTAAATGGAATCACAGGTATAGGTGGATAAGTAAAAGAAGAAAGTGAAAAAGATTCTCAGATCTCTTCCAAAAAACTATAGCTCTAAGGTTTCTACTATTAAATAAATAAATGAGTTGGACAAATATACACTAGATCAATTGTATGGTGCTCTAAATGCATATTAAATAAGAGAGTTTGACAAGGATGCTCCTAAGAGGGCGAAAAAATCCATAATTGGTAAAATGATAGAGTATAATGATGATCAACTTGATGGCTTTAAACATGCTGAAGCAAACTTTGTAAGAAGATTAAAGAAAGGCAATGAAAAATACAAAAGTAAGTTACCTTTCAAATATTTTAATTGTAGTAGAATTGATAATTTTTCTTGTCAATGTCCTTTTAGAGTCAGGAGATGATAATAACAAAGAGAAGTTCAAAAAGATTATTCCAAAGAGAGAAGCTATCTCTCAGAAGATGAGGATGGGGATAAAAATTATTCAAATAATGAAATATACTTTGTGGCCTTCAAAACTAATGACAAAAGCAATAATTTGAAAGATGTAAGTATGGTATCTTTTAAAATGATAGGGACAATGAAAAATCCATGATTGTGTGGAGTGATTTTCATGCAAAAGAAGAACCAAATACTTGGGTGATTGACTATGTTTATTCCAATCACATGACCAATGATAGATGAAATTTTATTAGTCTCAAAAAGTGGAATGAAGTATCTATCATGTTTGGAGATGAAGGGTCAACACAAATTTGAGAAAAAAAGGTGTGATAACTGTTGATGGTAAACATAAGATAGACTTAGAGAATTTTTTCTATGTTAAAGGACTCAAGCACAATATTCTTAGTGTTAGTCAGATGTGAAACAACGTATATCTTCTTACATTTCATGACATGGGTTGTGAAATTAGGAAGTATGGATCAAGATAATTAGTAGCATAAGGATCTAGGATAGGAAGTAATGTTCATTACCCAAAGGAGGCCAATCCTTTCATAGTTTTGAATGCAACAATTAAAGTAGATCCTGCACTTGAACACATTATATTTGATGTAATGCTTACTAAAATGATCTACGCAAAACAAACTCTAGAGGCAAGTGAAGTAGATGGAAATTGGGACATTAATCAAGATGATTGCAAAGTAGATCTTGAAGGAGAACTCTGGTTCTCTCTTGAAGACATGGATACGGTAAATATAAAATGTGAATAATATAAGATCATATCCAATAAGGCAGAAAAAATAGTTATTAGGTTGAGGGCTAAAATAGAAGAAAGAAAACAAAGTGAAGTTAAACTAAAGAAGTCAAAAGATGATATAAATATCCTAATAGTTCAAGATGAAGAAGATAAGATGTGATACAGTGAAGGAAAGTCAGAAATCGTAGATTTCAAAAAAATCCTAGCAGAAAGAGTCACGCAAAAAAAGCTAAGAAGAGAATAAAGAAATGAATGCAATATCAGCCTCCTTATTGGCATATAATCAATTACATGAGTCTACTGTAAAAAATGATATATTCTAGGCATACATGCCTGATTAGAACCTTCAATAGGTTATCTTTTTATACAATCTACAATCAACTGCAACTACATGAGCCTTCTTTAGGTACTTTCTTTTGTCTAATCTATAGACCAGATCTTTACAGGTGCTAAGGTTATATTATGTTCTTTCTGCCTAAGAGAATCAATTACAAGATTTTATAAAGCCTTCACAAACATCAGGTCGGCATACAAAGATTACATTTTCCAATGAAAATAAAAACTTATTACAACATATAGGTCAGGACCCAAATCATAAGGATCTCCTTCCAATAAATGGAACATAAATCACGATCCCTAAAGTAGGTCAGACACAAACATAACATCATTGAGAAATGAGTTGTTAATATTTTTCAATCAGGAAATCCTTTGCGAGATCAGAAACACAAAAAATGACCGGAAAACATGAAGAATAATACAGTCCCGCCAGGAATCTGCAAGATCTCATGTGTGAAGCTAAAAAATGATGAGTGTGTTGGAAAGTTGACTACCTGAGGATGCATGACTCATTTTTTGTTGTCATCATGGCAACAAAGTCATGTTTAGTTTCTGTCATGAAAGACAAAATGACTAAGTAAGGAAAATAGGGCAGAACAGAGATACTCAGTGATCAACACATCAGCACATGTGTGAGAGATTGATTCAGCTTATGCACATTCAGATATAAGTTGTATGACATGTATACATGATATATCTAGACATGCATAGTATGGAACTACAGTACGGCAAAGTTACAAGCAGATCAATAGACCAGCAGTCCAGGAGACAGAGCACATAAGTCAACTAAGTGTTTTGATCAACATGTATTATTTTATAATGTAATGGCTAAGTGCCTTTGGTTATATGATTTTAATGATGTAATTTACATTTTAGTAAACACGCTTGAGCCGACTTGTTTGAAAGCATTGTATATTTTATTTTAGGGCCAACTAGTGTTTTGTTTTGGGTCGCGCCTATTTGGATTTGAAGATATAAGTATGTAATGTAAAGATATGTTACAAGCATCGATTAATATGTAAGAGGAAGTTACAGAGGGACAATACTATGAATTCATTATATGATATATCTCTTTGAGAGAGTAAGAGCATTCACGCATACACAGAACTGATCAGACAACAGTGTCATCACAACAGTTCATTTTGATATAGTGCATATCATCTTTCAGAAGGTTGTAGCCTTCATATTATTGGGCTGTGAGGCTAGGTAGTGAGCCATTTACCTTTAATAGGGTTTTTTAAAAGACTCCTAACAAGGACCGACCTTTAACCAGGTCATTATACTCATATTGTAAAGACTGCTTCTAACAGGGCAAAGGAACTCTCACAAGTTCATTATACTTAGTACAATATTTGTGGGTACTAATTCCCACCGGGGTTTTCCTCTGATCAAGGTTTCCCTGTAATC
>MU227326.1:2771129-2781619 GCA_018584345.1 Thuja plicata | reverse complement strand
AAGGGGGAGATTGTTGGCAAGTTGACTACCTGAGGATGCATGACTCATTTTGTGTTGTCATCATGGCAACAAAGTCATGTTTAGTTTCTGTCATGAAAGACAAAATGACTAAGGAAAATAGGGCAGAACAGAGATACTCAGTGATCAGCACATTAGCGCACATGTGAGAGATCGATTTATCTTATGCGCATTCAAATATAAGTTGTATGACATGTATACATGATATATCCAGACACGCATAGTACAGAACTATAGTATTGCAAAGTTACAAGCAGATCAATAGACCAGCAATCCAAGAGATAGAGCACGGAAGCCGACTAAGTGTTTTGATCAGCGTGTGTTATTTTATAATGTAATGGCTAAGTGCCATTGGTTATATGATTTTAATGATGTAATTAACATTGTAGTAAACACGCTTGAGCCAACTTGTTCGGTAGCATTGTATATTTTGTTTTAGGGTCGACTACTATTTTGTTTTGGGTCGCGCCTATTTGGATTTGAAGATATAAGTATGTAATGTAAAGATATGTTACAAGCATTGATTATTATGTAAGAGGAAGTTACAGAGGGACAGTACTATGAATTTAGTATATGATATAGCTCTTTGAGAGAGTAAGAGAATTCACGCATACATGGAACTGATCAGACAACAGTGTCATCACAGTAGTTCTGTTTGATATAGTGCATATCATCTTTCAGAAGGTTGTAGCCTTCATCTTATTGGGAAGTGAGCCTAGGAAGTGAGCCATTTACCTTTAACATGGTTTTGTAAAAGACTCCTAACAGGGTCCGACCTTTAACCAGGTCATTGTACTCATATTGTAAAGATTGCTTCTAACAGGGCAAAGGAACTCTCACAAGTTCATTATACTTAGTACAATATTTGTGGGTACTAATTCCCACCGGGGTTTTCCTCTGATCAAGGTTTCCCCGTAATCATATCATATGTTATGAGTTGTTATGTTAAGCTTCATTCTATGTATGTTTGATTTATGCTTAAGCTGCTAAAAAGTAATTAATAAGACAAACACTAATTCACCCCCCCCCCTCTCAGTGTTTCTAACAGTGTGAACCTAAGAGAAGGTTCAACATGATGTTACAAACATGATGTATGCATCACAACCAAAAATAATCCAAACTGAATGATCACAGAAATAAAATTAGAGACTAATCAAACAAGAAATAGGAAAACAAATATTTTTGGTTGATGCTAGATTGCCAAGATCCCAGGATGCTCCCGCATCAAACTCCTGGGACTATTTGAAAACTGAGCCTCTCACTTGGCTAGGGCCAAAGGAAAACTGAAATGGTCAATCTCATCCTGGGAAATCCATGAAGAATCTTCCACTAGTCTCTCCTTCCACATGACAGGATAATCCATATGTTTCTTATCTCTTGTACTTCTGCCAGTTCTACTTTCCAAAATCTCCTATATGTGATCCATCTACTTCTTAGGATATTGTTGTTCCACATCTAATCCATCATGGTTACTAAAATATGATTCATGGTACTCATAAAGATCTGTAACATTGAATATAGGTGATATATCCATGTCCTCTGGTAACTCCACTTCATAGGCATTCCCTGAATCAAATTTCCTTAAGATCCTACAAGGCCCAAACTTTCTCATTCTCAACTTGTTATAAGTACCAAAAAGAAATCTACCCTTCTGCAAGTACACCATGAGTTCATCTCCTACCTGAAATTCCTTATGCCTTAATTATCTACTCTCTCCTTATAATTTTGATTCATTTTATCGAAATGTTGTCTAACTCCTTCATGCAACTACTTCATAAATTCTGCAAATTCTTCTTGTTCAACACTCTTCTTAACATCATGGTTGATATCCCTCAGTTCTATTACTCCTTTAGGATTGGACCCAGTAACTATCTCAAATGGTGTCTTCCCTATGCTTCTATTTATTGAACTGTTATAGAAAACTCTTCTTGATGCAAGACTAAATCCCAATTCCCTGTCTTTTCTCTAACCAAACATCTTAACCAACAAACTTACTATCTCGATCTGAAACTATGTTTTTAGGTAATCCATGCAATCTCACAATCTCTTTGAAAAATAGATCTACTACATGCACTACATTTGTAGTCTTCTTGCAAGGTATAAAATGTGCCATTTTAGAAAATCTTTCTTCAACCATAAAGATTGAATCATGATTTGTCTGTGTCTTTAAAAAAAGAAGTAAAATATCCACACTGATGTCTTCCCAAGGTCTGGTTGGCACTGTCAAATGTGTATACAATTCCACATTCTAACTACTCCTTTTGCAACTTGACACACTTAACAATTCTAAATAAAAATCCACACTCCTTCTGAACTTGTGGCCAAAAGTAATTTTCACTTACCATTGCTACTGTCTTATCAATGCCAAAATGCCCTGTGAATCATTCATTATTATTTTCCTTAATGATATTGTCCCTCATAGAACTTCTAGGTATACACAACTTACTTCCCTTGAACAACATTCCATATTGAATGAAATAATCTAAACACTTACTTTGGCCTACAACAATAGGATCTCTGCATGCTTTCCAAGGTTTGATGAAGTCTAGATCATCCTCGTACAATACCTGTAATTCATCAAATCCCAATACTATAACCTTAATTTCAGTCAACAACATCCTTCTCCAAATTGTAATCACTTGAAATTGGTCTAGTAAACCAAGAGCCCCTAATATTGAATAATAATCCCTAAAGCTTAATCAAATAGGGTAAGTTCATAATCAAAGGCATTTAACCCTATAATAGACTTGATTGTGTGAGTGATTTGATCGATAGGTGTGCATAATTAAATCAATCATCAATTAATACATTATCAAGAATCAAGACTAGTTAATCATTAAATCAATTCATTTAATTAAAAGTCCTAGTAATTTTAATTAAATAAACCCAATTTCTAGACTTTATAATTAAAAATAATTAAATAAATCAAACTAAATTGTCTCATCCTCTAACAAACAAGAAAGCACAAATGGAGCCAATTAAAATGAATCACATGGATTGAGTCACATGGATCAAGCAAGGTAGAATCTCAATCCTTCACGAAATTTGAATCCTAACCACCCAATCTCATGGAATTCCTATAAAACCAAGCTCATCCTAAGCTCAAAGGGATTTAATTTTCATGTCAATGTTAAAATGTCAAATTTCATCTAGTATTTAATTGTGTATCTTTAATAACTTGAATTTCATCATAGTTTTTTTTAATAAATCTGATAAATATTTCATTTCTCATAATCATAGAGCTTAACTCTTAGATGCTTTTGTAGCTTAGATTTGACATTTCTAGCTTAATTTTCATGGTTTTTAGCAAGATCTTGAGTAAAGTATGCATTTATTGCATCATACTCACTTGAATATTCCATCTTAAGGAAGTCTAGTCACTAATCTAACATGTTTAATCTGAGAGCTTTTTTTTTTTGGGTCGGTAAGGTTTTTTTTATATATATTAAAAATAAAGCAGATTACATAATCATTCAGCATCCAACTACAATTGTCTTCTATCTATAATGTCGGGCATTTACCCATTTATCCATTCTATATCAGCTATATATCTATCTATAAATCTGCTAACTATAATCTATGTTTCAGTTGCATTTGATATAACATCAATTACATATTTTAAAACATTAAAAAGGACATCTATTAAAGGATGCACCTTTGTCCACATCCACTTCTTCCCCCTTTCACACATGATTGGGCCTGCACAGAAAAAAACCATTTTTTTGTATATCCACCATCCCAATCGGCTATCCAAAAACCCAAAATTGGAGCTTCTCTTCCTATTTAGGCCACCAGCTCTGCATGCCTTCGACCCCCTTGCCTGTCTCATTGTTTGAGAGGAACATTCTAGTTGAAGAGATCTACAATGGTCCTGGCTTGAGCATTCTGTAACTCTAGTTCAAAAATAACCATTTTTCACCCCTCCACTACTCTGCTGAACATCAAAGGTCTATCGGCATTGGCTCTCCACCTCGGGAATGGGATGAGCCCATATCTTTACCCTCCTCGTCGTCTTCAAAGCACTCTGATATATCAGACCCAATCCTCAGAATAGCCCATTCCAAGATGGAATCCAACTACTCTAAAACATCTTCCTCGAACAAATCCCCGGTTACCCTACCCACTTCCTCCACACTCCTAATTTCCATACCCCAAGCTATAAATACTAAGATGCAGTCCAAATTAGTGCAGTGTTTTATCTTTCTTTCCTGAAATTGTTCACCTATCACCATGATTACCGCATCCACCATTGCATTAGTTTTTATCTTTAATAAGCCCTAAATCCTTTCTCAGCTCGATGGCCCTTTGAAGGCCTTCATTTGTTTCTTGGTGTCAACACTGAAGTTCGCTTCCATATTCCACACTTTCTTGTTTTCCTTTTTCGTGTGCAACTTCAGTCTTCGCAGCCACCAAACCAGTAAGTGGTTTTGTTCCTCAACTATGGTTTATATTTAAACACTTCTACTTTTCTTGCTTCTTAATCCACTCATTTCATCATATTTAAATATTTATTAGGAATCTTTCAGAGATCATTAAGACACCACCCAGACCTGTCCCATCCATTACCCTCGAGCAATCCTTCAGCACTATGAGATCATTCCTTCTTCACTCTATCCTTTCACCATCAGTTGAAATGTGTGATCTTTCCTAGCTTTTCTCCACCTATGTTCTATTACTTTGAACATGTTCAATTATCATTAAGGATAATCTTACTCATATCTTCCCACACAATATCATGGGGTGTGTTAAATGTGCATGCCCAATTTGCAAGTTTGTCAGCTTCATGATTACCTTCTCTCAATGTGTGAGTTATTTTGAAATCATTATATTGATTTAAAACTTGACATACTTCCCTTAAAATATTCTGAATTTGAAAAGTGTAAGAGTTGTTCCTTTTTATTGCATCAATTACAATTTTTGAGTCACCTTCAATTTTCACTTTTTGTAATCCAATCCTCCTCCCAAGTTTAACCGCCAGTAGAGCAGCTTGCATTTTTGCCAGATTGTTTGTTCCCTCCTGTAATTTCATTGCATCCATAGATAGAGTATTACCATTCGAGTCCCGAGCTATTGCACCTTCTCCCAATATTCTTGGGTTGCCCTTCGAACAACCATCAAAATTTACTTTGACCCATCCTAATTCTGGAGGAATCCAAACAACATCCTCCCTACAAGTTTTCCTTTTTACCACTATATTACCATCATTGTCATGTTTGATTTTAATTCCTAGCCAAAACATATGAAATTTCCTATCCCATAAGGAAAAAATTGAGCTCGGATATTTATTACTTACCACTAAGATCATTACTTCCTCTATCGATCCATCAATCAATTTCAAAATTTGTTCCTCTGCTTCTTCCACATCTTGGAAAATCCTTTTATTTCTTGCCTTCCACAACTCCCATATTACAATGGATGGGCATACTATCCATAATTTGGATAATGTTGATTTCTGTGTGAGAGTCAGCTAGCATTTGAATAGATCTAAAAGATGATTTGGTAATGGCCCAACCCAATTTAACTTCCCTCTAACCATATCCCAACATTTTTGTGCTACCATGCATTGAACAAGCAAGTGATCCACATCCTCACAAGAATTTTTACACATCGGACATATACTTGGGCCAATAAATCCATACCTTTTCCTTCATTCCCCTATTATTATTTTCTTTTGGATGGCCAACCAAGAAAATGCCCCAGCCTTTGGCAGACAATCTTTGTCCCAACACAATTTATAGGGCCATCCCTTGATTTCCTCATCCCTTGCTAATAAGTTGTAGCCAAGTTATGCAGAATACTGACCACTTCGAGCAGCACACCATATGATTTCATCTTCGTCCTCACAGAGGGTTATATGTCTCTCTCTTAGAATATTTTCCCACTATTCCTTTTGAGCCGCTTCCAACCCAAAATTATCAATTACTTTCTAGCACCACTGCTCACCCATTAGTACATCCCTCTTTTGCATATAATCTCAGAATTTATCCCCCAAAGTATTTTTCAGTGTCCTAATAAGATCAATTAAGTTATTTTCATCAGCTAACACCGGCATCCCATTCCAAGAGTCCTCCCAAAAAGCAGCTCCTCTACCATCATCAATCTGCCATGTTAAATGATTACACACCACTGGCCTGCATTCTAAAATGAAATTCTAGATAGTAGACCCCTTCGGAGGATCCCTTACAGTAAATATACATTTTTTTTCCATTGAGTCCAAGTATTTACTTTTTAGAATCCGCACCCATAGCTGAGAAGGTTTGGAATATATTTCCCAGACTAGTTTTGCCCCTAGCGCTTTATTTATCAGATGCCACTTTCGAAGACCAGCTCCACCTTTCTCTTTTGACTTGCAAATAGTGTCTCATGCAACTAAAGGGATTTTTGTTTCCTCCTGTCCCCCATTCCAAAAAAAAATTGTCTCATTCATTGTTAAATATATCTTAGAACCTTTTATAGGAATCTTCAAACAACTCATAGAAAAAATTGAGATAGCCAAGATAACTGACTACAACATGAGAATGCGGCCTACATATGTAGGCCACTTTCCTTTCCAACTTTCTATTCGTTTCACACAACTATCAATGAGATATTTCCAAAGGTTTACTTTGGATGGTCCTTCAAATAAAGGGACTCCCACATATTTACTTGGTAATACTCCTACCTTCATGCCTAGGATTCTACAAATATGCTGCTGAACTGGAAGGGATGTGTTAAAGAAAAAAATCTCTAATTTTTCCCAATTAATAAATTGTCCCGATGCTTTTTTATATACTTCCAAATATTCCTTCATTATTCTTTCTTCTCTTGCAGATGCCTCCCCCATCAAATATGTGACATCCATAAATTGTAGGTGTGTGACCGAGGCAAGTCCTCTAGCCACCTGAATGCCTTTCCAATTCCCGGAGGAGCCTCTTGATTTTATCAATCTCCCTAAAGCTTCTGCTAAGATAATAAACAAGAAAGGAGATAAAGGATCTCCTTGTCCAATACCTATATTTGTATCAAAGAAGCCCTGAGGAATTCCATTGACCAAAATGGATATCCTAGGTGTAGTAATGTAGCTTGACACCCAATCACACCAACTACTATCAAAGCCAAAAAAATTTAAAACATTCAAAATGAAGCTCCTATTGACTCTATCATAAGCTTTCTTTATATCTAATTTAATCATCATTCTAGCCTTCTTCCCTTTTTTTAAAGAGTGAATGGCTTCATGCACAACTACTATACCTTCATAGATGGATCTTCTCGGTGCAAACCCACTTTGCTCCTCCGAAATGACTGTAGGTAGCAACACTTTTAATATATTGGAAATTACTTTTGCTATCAATTTATAAACTGTGTTACAAAGGGTAATTGGTTGAAAGTCATCAAAAGACTCCTTTCTCCCTTTCTTTGGAATGAGAGATAAAAAGGTGTTATTGAAATTTGTAAAAATTATTCCTTTTAGTCTTGAATCTTCTACCAGTGCATGCAGATCATTGCCAATGATATGCCAAGCTTTTTGGAAAAAAAAGGTTGGAAACCATTCCGGGCCTGGGGCCTTATAACTCCCTAGTTTGAATAGAGCCACCTTGACCTCTTTAAGTGATATGAGTTTCATAAGCAACTGATTCTATTCCTCAGAAATAACTGTAGGGATAACATTTAAAAATTTTGGATCCTCATTCAATTCTCGGTCCTCTTGATTGAAGATGGAGGAGAAGAAGTGAACAACTTCAGCATTAATCAGAGCTTGGTCATTTACCTCATTTCCATGTTGATCCTTAATGGTGAAAATTTTATTGAGGGATCTTTTGCCTTTAACAGAGTTATGAAAGAATTTTGTATTCTTGTCCCCTTCTTTTAACCAGAGTTCTCTAGGTTTTTGCCTCCAGTATACCTCTTCCATCTCCAGAAATTCATTATATTGTTCCTTCAATTCTTTTTCCTATTTAAATAACTCAATATACATGCCCCCTTCATGGTTAATTCATTAACCTTTTCTAATTCCATTTCCAATCTGAATTTTTCATCAAAAATATTTTTAAACACTTCCCAGTTCCACACTTTGAGACACTCTTTTAGGAATTATAATTTCTTAAAAAAATGAAAGGTTATATTACCTGGTCTCTTAGGTGAATTTTTCCATCATTGGAAAATAAGATCCATAAATCCCTATTTTTGTAACCATGTCTTCTCAAACCTGGAGGGTGCTCTATCGAGAGTGGCATCATCAGCAATTCTCAATACAATTGGAAAATGATCATAACCAGTTATTGATAAAATCTCTGCCTGACATAACCAATTAGTATCCATCCATTATCCACCAAGGAGATATATGTACTACTTTTTATCTATGTTTTAAAACCCCATTCTTCTGTTGGTCCATGTAAATACACCATTATTGAACTGCACATCTTGAAGATCATTAATCATTATAAAATCTACAAAATCCTTCTGACTTTGGCTAATCCACCCTTTACCACCCAATTTCTCTAGTGGAGAGGTGATTGCATTAAAATCCCCTCCCACCACAAACAAGCTATCTTTTATTTGATTTCATATAATAGAAAGGGAGTTCCAAGGTTGTTGCTTCAGACCATGGCTGCAAGGTCCATAGACATTAATAAAATAGAACTTCATCCTTAACTGAAAGGAAGTAACCTCCAACATCTGCCAAAAATTACCTTCTTCCACTAATGTCACATTCATCACTGACTCCTTCCATAAAATTCCCAATCCACCAAAGGCGCCCTCTACCTCTGTGAACAAGCATCCCCATTTACTGAATTTCTGCATGAACTGTATTTTTCCTATCTCACTAAGCTTTGTTTCTTACAATAGAACTAAATCTGGTTGGGTTTGATCAAAACATCGCTTGATCAAGCACCGCTTGTCAGGGGCATTTCAGCCCTTAACATTCCATGAAAGAAACTTCATTGCTTCCGGGAAGAGGGATAACCTCTTCCCCAGCTCAGCAGTTTTTCCTGGTCTGCCGCATTACCAGCCATTGCTAATTTAACATGTGCAGGTTTGGGTCTTGTTTTCTGTTTGGCCTTTATATTTGGTTTCTTCACCTATGAAGGGGTTTTCTAGATATTTATTTCTTCAATTATATCCTCTTGATCTTGCAGTCCCAACTCTTCATGTTTATCCTCTTGCCCTTGTGACTCATAGTTTGACTCTGAGTCCCATCCATTATTCACATTTTCATCATTCAGTGAAGAATCTAAGTTCCTGATTGGGGATATCTTAATGTATCAGTAATCATCAATATTTTCATTCCCCCTTATTGATGAGTTCATCCTACATACATCAAAGGTGTCATTTAAAATAGAGTCAAGTTTACAACCTCTACCTGTGTCCTGCTCTCTATATCTCCTCGGGGTGGTTTGAATCTCACCTTGTTACATAGTATCTGGGACAAAATTGGAGACCTGTTCATTCCTGAACTCTCTGTGTAACTCCGCATTATCTTCCAAAGGGGTTTCCTTTACCATTTGGGTAGTGTGTGTGAGAGATTACACCTTCATGAAATTAGGATCAATAACAACAACTCTATGGAAAGAAAATACAATTTAATCTAAGAATTGAAGTTAAATCCATGACATCTCATGGTTCTCTATCTAAGCTTTGTTAAGAGAGCTCTCAACCTTAATCTCTCTCAAGGACAATCCTAGAATGAGAAAAATTGATAAACATGCTTTAATATAGCTCAAATGCTCAAAGATGTGTGTGCTTTCCATTCAAATGCTCATGATTCATGCTATGAAATCAGCAAATGCTTCTCAAAATGATGCTAAAAATGCTATGCAAATGCTGAAATACTATCAAATGCTCTCAAATGCTCTCCAAATGCCTATAATAAGGATGCTTTGCTCTTGAATTTATTGGATCCCAAATACAAAGAAAATGGCTTGTATTTATAGCAATTTCCCAAGGGTAGGGGGTAGAGTGAATTGGTCGTGGTCAAGCCTTGGTTGAGTAAAAAGCTTTGAGGTGTTTTCAAATGGAGGGAAAATTAAATGGTTGTCCTCAAAGGGTGGTACAAGAAGACACGGTCCTCAACTCTCATTGAATGATCAATTTGAGTTGAAAGAAATTAGGAATTATTTAATTCAATCATTTAATTAATTTAGCCATGTAAGGGTGAATGGGTTGGATTTGATTTTTTTGATTTAAACTGTACAATTAACAATTGTATAATTTGATTAATCCCTTTTAGGCTTGAATTTAATTATTTGATTTCATGATTATTTATTCTTTGATTTAATTTGATTTTTGTCCACTTTACTTGATAAATGTCCATTTGATTTTTTTTGATCTATTTTAATGCATTTTAATGAGATTTGGGGCAATTGGCTGAGATTTATAAATTTGATGTTTAAGATACACCTGGTCAAATTTAGGTGTCTACAAATGCCCCTCTTTGAATTGATGTGCGAAGCGCATTGATTCAAAGAAAACTTGATGTCCTGATCATTGATTTG
>MU227326.1:2720484-2745892 GCA_018584345.1 Thuja plicata | reverse complement strand
TATATATATATAAACTAGAAACAAAATGCTAAAATTCACTAGTTTACATCATCTTCAAATTCTTAATGGTTTTACCGCAATAGGTGTCTGAAAGTGAGTTTTTTTCAAAATGTTCATTTCAGTGTCAAAGCTGGCCAAAAAGTGGGACACAGTATTGTGGGATCACCACAAGATCATTCCATATAAAAGAGTGGTCGACGATTTGAAGAATTACTTTGTTTTTATCACTTTCCACCAAATTCCCAGAGAGGAGAACAAGGCGGTTGACGCCGCGGCTACTCTAGCCTCAATGCTACTGATGGAAGAACATAAATTACGCTATGAATTCCTAGTGGAAGAACTCCCCTTTCCTGCCTATGATTCCCAATATTTCCTAATAGTATGGTCAATTGTGGGCCATGACTCCTATAGGTACATCCAAATATACTCTTACCTAAGAGACCAAATCATCCCTGATGGTTTATCTAAAAATGAGAAAAGAAACATCATCTAAAATGTATCATGTTATCTAATCATAGTTAATGACTTATATAGACATGGTCTAGAGAGTACTCTACTTAGGTTTTTAGAATGCGAAGAGTGTGAACGTGCATTACATGAAGTCCAAAGAGGTATTTTAGGATCACATTTAAATGGCCTTTTGTTAGATAAGAAACATCTGAGAGTGATATATTAATGGCCTACCATGGAGAAAGATGTTTTTCAGTATGCTAAGTCTTTCAAGAAATGTAAACTACACAATAACTTGATTCACACTCCTCCTAGAGAGTTTTTATCATTTATCACACACTGGTCGTTTCAACAATAGGTGTTTGACCTTGTTGGTCAAATATATCCTTCATCATCAAATGGGAACAAGTTTATTATCACCACCATGGATTAATTCACAAAGTGGTTTGAATTTGTCCCTTTAATCAATGTGACTATCATAAAAGTGTCAATGTTTATCCTAAACTACATCATCTTTAAGTATGGGATACCCTCCTCTATTGTAACTTGTAATAGAGGGAAATTCAAGAACAAGTATATTGATGAACTATGTGAGAATTTTTACATCACCCAACATTTCTCCTCTATCTACTACCCATAAGGGAACAGACAGGTCGAGGCTTCCAACAAAACAATTCTCAAAATCTTACACAGAAAAGTGAACAAATCTGGCAAGGATTGGAATCTTCAACTGAATCCAACATTATGGCCATACAGGACCAGTATCAGAATTCCTACAGGGTTACCACTGTTTGCATTGGTGTGTGGTTCAGAAGAAGTACTACATTTTTAGGTAGAGGTACCATCACTTAGATTCTCTTTACAAGGACTCGTAACCGATGAAGATTACCAGATTTTGAAAATCCAAGAATTAGAAATGCTTGATGAAAGAAGAAATAAGCATTCGACCACTTGAGGTTCTATCAAAGGAAAATTTCACAAGGATATAACAAGAATGTTAGACACAGATATTTGCATGTCGAA
This sequence comes from Thuja plicata, assembly GCA_018584345.1. Lineage (NCBI taxonomy): Eukaryota > Viridiplantae > Streptophyta > Pinopsida > Cupressales > Cupressaceae > Thuja > Thuja plicata. Next base: position 2,744,419 of record MU227326.1, on the reverse strand, counting down.
TATCTTTTACTTAGAGAAAATCCAAAGAATCAACAACATCAAGAACATAAGGGAATATTTGAACCCAACTGACTGGGTCCCTTTGTGATTACTGCAACATTCAATTATGGAGCCTATCAATTGTCAACTCTAGAAGGAGATATTCTCCTTGATCTGATATATACTATCCATGTGAAAAAATTCTACAACCTTCTCATAATGAGCACTTCCTATACAGAGAAAATGTTCCCAAGAAATACCAAAAAGAATAAAAAAGCAGAAAAATCCAAAAACATAAAAAGGATCCTAAAGAAAAGCAAAAAATAAATAGTGGAAAATGTCCTTAAAAAAAGGTATCTTGGTGAATAAGCTAACAAGAAACTGCCTCGGTGCTACAAAAAAATTTGGGTAAAGTCCTAAAAAAATATGATCATCCTAGTGAAAATCCTGGAAACAATGACCCTTGCAATTTTTCAAGTGGTGAAAACAATGACCCTTGCAATTTTTCAAGTGGTGAAAACCTAGTAAACAAGTGACACTTGTAACTCACACTCCATCTATCAATGCATAGCTTGGCTATCCTTTTTGCATGAGCTTCAACTTGATTTCTTGCTTGTATATTTATTTAGCCGCTTTCGTGACCTTGTACAACTCAGTTGGATCACACAAAACCATCATGACTTGGAATCGATCTATATCTTAGTCATAGGACAATCTAACCTAACTAGTGGTAGTTTCCTAAAATAGTTCTCGTCAGCCAAGTCTATATCTTGTTAGTAAATTGTCTCGCTAATCAGATTCAGTCCTCTTGGTATCTCAACATTGGATGGTTTTCTATTGAAACAGTGGTGTTTCTCAACACCCATCTAATAAAATGGTGTTTCTCAACACTACTAATCTGAACACAATGATGTTTCTTAAACACCCATCACATGCATTTCCAAAAGAAGTGATCAAACAAAAAACAAACACTGCGCACACAAGCACTGGTGTCTCTCAATGTCACCAACGGACAAATAAATCTATGAACACAAACTAGGCATTAACGTCTATTTTATCTATGTTGATTATGTCTTCAGAGTAACTCGATGATGTCCATGGACTAGAGGAACAAGGAAGAAGATTTGAAATTTCTTTGTCTATTTTCTATTATAATGGATTTTTTTTTCTTAAGTATCTCGAGTAAATCAACGTTGTCTATGGACTAGAGAAGCAAGGATAGGGGTACAAATAAACTGGGTGTCTGTGATAAGAGCCTCAATAATTATGTCGCACATACCTCAAATATTTTTATTTGAAGTCTAAGATGAGGTTGGAGCTATTGCCTTGTTCCTTTTGAGTGATATCTTACTAATATGCAATATGATGAAACATACGCAATGATATGAACACAAGGGTCATTGTGGGTAACATGGTCATTGTACAAGGATATGAACAATAACGGTTCATTGCAGACACAATATCATTATTTTCACAAGAATGAAAGGATCTCTTGTTTGTTTGTGCATGCAAGAATCACTCAGGTCATCTCGGCTCTACATGCCCAGATGCTTGTGGCAACTTGAAATATCAAAAGGAAGACACACTCAGGTCATATTGGCTCTATATTCCTTGGTGCTTGTGTTACTTTTTACAATTCATCTGATGAAATTCATATTCATATTCTCATGGTCGCAAGGCACCAAAGAGGGTTATACCGACTTTGATGTTCTAAACTGCTCAATGATGATAAAAATAGCTAAACGATCAAAATGACTAGCGGGTAAAAGCACAATAAGTTGTCACCCTTTTATAAAGGAAAAGGCTAACAAAATCAAAGATGTTCAAATTCAATAGTATAAAAATGACATTTATGTTTGGAATTTGAAGATGATGTAAACTAATTAAATGTGTTAAAATGGATCAATTTTACAAATAATTTTTTTGAATAAGAATTGATATGTTTTTTTAATTTTTAAAGACAATTTTTTAGTTGCTAAAAATTAGGGGTCTAGTTCCCACCAAAAAATTATAGGTAAATAAACATTTTTTTCCCCTAGTTTAAAAATATGTTATAGATGACATATATATCTAGTGCATGAAGAAATAAAAATTGGTTTGCGACCTATATTTTCTCTTTTATAACAATTCAAATTCCAACTCACCTGAAATCGACTATTTTCATCTCCCACCATATTTTTCATAACAAATCCATCCCAATCAAAAAAATAAATATATATTCTTGAAGAGGACTCTCTCCTCTAGTGCAGTGTATGTTTTTCAAATTTATTTAATATGATTTAATATTTATTTTTTTCTCCGAATCAACATCTCCTTGACTCTTAAAATACCTACTTGCAAATTTTTTTAATTACAATAGACTATGTCTAATTAAAACACTATAAAAAATTAATGAGGATGTTCTTGACTCTGATATCTACAAAAGGAAATTTTTGTATTTTTAAAAAATATCATTAAAAGATTAAGAGTTATTGAAACGTCACTTTTTATGAAATAATTGTATTTCTATGGTAATTAGACCAAAAGTGGTATAAAACATGCATTTAATAAACATTTACAATTGGAAAAGCTAAAGAACTTATCTAACTTAGCTAGAATGAATCTATCTAGACCATATTTTTGACCAAAATTAATTTTTAGTTAGAAATACTAAAATTCAGCTATACTGATAAGTTAGCCTAAAGGGTGACACCTAATTGTGCTTTTACCCAAGCATCCTAGCTTGCATTCATTCTAGGCTTGCATTTAGCTTTTGGCATTTTAACATTTCTTGATCTAGGTAATCCTAATATTGGAATTTCAATCGATATTGACATCATTCAATGCATCAACGATCAAATGTGGACATCACCCTTGACATGATCGAGTATTTGGATATTGACACAAAGACATCACCTGCATGAAATGTTAGTTGCACACGTAATCATATCACGTAGATTCACGATACACAGCATGTTACGCTTTTATTAGATCAAGAATATTTGTCAACTCATGGCATAAGCATTCAAACATTGAAAGAAAAGCTAATCACGTTACCATTTGCATTACATCAAGGAAAATAGTGCAAAAACATTGGTGCATTTATTTACATGCATAGTATTATATTGAAAAGAAAGTGCAGCCATAGTAGCAAAACATGGAAACTAAATGCATCCATAATTATAAGCAAGACCATATATGCACATCATATAGCGACCAAAAGAAGCATCTCATATCATATAACCAGAGTGTCAATATATGAAAGAACAATGAGATCAAATCATGTGTCAAAACTATCATCAAGTGTATCTGGAGGTATAAAAAAGTATCGAGAAACAAGTATCAAATATCATGTACAATCAAGTGAATATCATTAATGAGTCACTGTACATTATATGGAAAAAATGGGTACAAAAACAAAAATCTAGTTCTCGTTGGTACCCTCACCACTAGGAGGCAAGCTAGGAGGTGGAACATCAGCACGACCAGGAATAGGGGTTGGAATAACACCCTCAAACTATGCAGAAAATCTAGAATATGATGAAGCCTGACGATCTGCAGGAACATCACCACTGTATAGCCCATAGTAATATGCCACTCGGCTGGCCAAATGCGTTTCCTCATGCTGTTTTGTGTTTCTCTCAATGATAAGCTTATGAATCCTCCTATCTCAATTAGTCACTTGTGACTGTATCACTACCAACTACATATGTAGTTACCTAATGCAGCCCCTCAATATCCTCACTAGATCTTGTGTAGGTACCTTGGCTACAGGAGCCTCTCTGGAAGCCTCATAACCTCTGTCCATAACTCGTGGACATACCTATTAGTCATCTCGACCCTCCTCCTTCGATGTATCCTCTGCATCTCCCATCTCCACATCACCCTCTGTGGTACCACCAATGGAACCCATTGTACCACCCTCTCCATGCCTATGTTGTTATCCAAAAAAAATGGCCCTACTAGTGCTATCTCCTATGACATGATCTCCATCTCTAGGGGAAGTGTCCCTTTGTCCTCTACCCTATCATTTTCCCTGCCTTTGTGTAGGTGCATCATCATCCTAAAAATAAGGAGCTCTCTCTAGAGGATCACTAAACTGAGGGAAGGAATGTGAAATTAAATATTATCTATAAGTAGGGGTGATACCAACATTATTAATATTAGGAAGATACTCCCATATCAAAAGTTGCAGTCTTTGTACCTCTTGTATGACTAATGGGTAATATAATCCTAGACCCCACTCTTGGCTCTCCTCATTGGTGAATCTAGCATATATTTTATACTTAGTGGAGACATCTTTCTACCTCCCAAACTGCTGCCATATGCTTGTAATTGAAAATCTCTCCACCAAAGGAGCAGCTCTGCCAATCAATGGTTTACTGTAAAATATATATGATACTTTTATCCTCGCATTAGACCGCCACTATATATCTACATATGGTCTCTAGACAACAATTTTAAGATCGTCGACCTGTTGTCTCTAGTACTCAGTCTATCCTAGATGGGGATGTTGAATGTAACCTGTATACTAATATATGTATGGTTATCGTGACTCGTGAGCTCCATCAACCATTGGATTTGTAATGGGGAGATGTTCCCACGCCCATATCTATAATACTAAGATGCAAATTTTCATGTTATTCCCCCTCCAGAATACAATCTTATGTATCTCATGGTAAATATGGAAAATCATACAAGCACCCCATGATAACTTTGTAGGTGTGGTGAGCATATCCTCTAATATCCTACCTCATCCACAAAGAAAACCTCTTCTAGCTCCGATCAAGAATCAACATGTCCAATGAATCTAGCAATGACACAGGAAAATGGGTAATCCACAAAATAATGGGTCATGATGTCATCGCATGTCAAATGTCTATCTCTAATCTTGGGATCCTGAAAGACCCTCTATAATGCATAAATCCCTATGCAGGCTCCTAATCATAGTAAACAATCTCTCCTATGACCAGAATCCTGTATACATCCTTCGACGTCATGGTGATCTCATCGGTCGGTAGGTGGAATGTGTTGTGCTCTGAATGGAACCTCTCAGCTAATGCAGTAAGTAACCCATGATTCACATGGGTATCAGGTAGGGCAGTGAGCTTCACAAGCCTACACTGATCAAGAAATACCTTATCCACATTAGATAAGTCACAAATTAATATCATGGTCTGTGTATAGGCACAACAGAATTGTGGATCATTTAGCTACACCTGAATCACAAATTAAAATGAAAGGGTATCAATACGCAATCAAATAAAGTAATTTGAGCAATAATCAAAAACAAGAAGCATCATTCAACATCAAGAATCAAGTAACAAATCAAAATGTAGAGTACAAGGATCAAACAAAGACAAAAAAAAAATGCACAAAATCAAGCCACTATTTCCCATGTGATATTATGTAGCTAACTATATTATCGTATGATAATTCTTACATTCCAGTATGATACAATAGAATAATATGATAAAGTGCTCCAAATCATGCGTCAGAGTGGTGAAAATTAATAAATTTCATGTGAAACATGATTAATTTTGTAACGCCAATTCTTAGCACATTAAACGACAAAAAAATATTCATCATATTATCATATGAGTGAAGATTAGGAATGATATGATAAACTCAAATATCATGCGACCAAATGTAAAAGAATGGAAAAATCAGTCAAATCAGCATGAAAATTTGTAAAACAAGAGATGGATTAGGTCACTTACTAGTGCACCATAGTTTTGGGGCCTATCATTGTGTCTCTGCTGCTCGAATTGATGCTTCTGGATTGGGATCACCATTTTGGCTCAAAGAAGGTGAAAATGAATTGAAAGTGACCCCTCAAGGCCCTTTTATATATTTTTTGCCCTATTTTTCAAAATCACCATATCAACTCAAAATAACCAAAATAACCTAATTCGAGTATCCTGAGTCCATTTTTTGGATCAAAATCAAAACCTAACCTCCAATTTAAAATCAATGCTTCAATCAAACCTTGGTCAAATGGAGTTGGCCGCTGGAGTAATCAGTCCTATCAACATAGAATCAATTGTGAATGTGTTCAAACCAATTCCAAATCTCTCGGACATGGTTAAACCATGGTCACACTAGGTTAAAGATATTTAAAAGTTGGTCAAACTTGGTTGAATTAAAGCCAAATGTTGTTCTCAATCATCTGTGACCTAATTGAAATAAAATAAAATCACCTTAGCATTATTCCCAAATAAAACCCAATTATTTTAATTAATCAATTAAGCCACAATCAATGTGGTACCTCACCATATTTCAATTTTGCTCCCAAGGGGGCATCATCAATACATCATTAAATATTGAATCATATCTTCTTCAGTGATCAAGCTGATAATTGAACTTAACCATCGAATCAATCATGAGATCATTGCTAGGGGAATTTCAACTTCATTTGAATCTGTGTCATGTTGAGGTTCTTCAATCTTTCTACGTGAGTGATTTCATTTCTTCACATCAAATTACTTGAAGAAAAATCTAATCTATTTCAACTCAGCTGAATCTCTAGGGGCATATCAATTTCATCAAATCACATCAATCCAGTAGTGTCTTCTTAATCAAGTAATTAGCTTCATCGGGAGCCATATAAAGTTAATTACCCTGATCAGTCTCTTAACGGTAGTCAGTTTCATTACACTTCATCAAGATGGTTATTTGTTCAAACCAAACTTATGTTTTAAGAGTCTTTCTGACATTGATCAATTTCATCTCTTCACATCAAATTGGGTAGTTTTCATCATCATCGTACAGGTGTTCAGTTTCATCACTTCATATTAAGCTGAACATTATGGTCTTCCTCTATCGATCTTTGTTCAATCAAGTTCAGAGTCGGTATTATCGATCTTCATTCAATCAAGTTTGAAACCAGTATCTATGGATCTTCAATTGATCTTCATTCAATCAATTTTGGAATCATTTTCTAATTAGGAATAGGTTCGTCACTTAGTATCAAACTTTTCATAGCTTCAACATCAGATGTTCTTTGATTCAACGCATTGATCACACATCAATTCAAAGAGGGGAAAATGTAATCACTGATATTGGTCTAGTAAACCAAGAGCCCCTAATCTTGAAAAATTGACCCTAAAGATTAATCAAATAGGGTAAGGTCATAATCAAAGGCATTGAACCTTATACTAGACCTGATTATGTGAGTGATTTGATTGATAGGTTTGCATAATTAAATCAATCATCAATTAATCCCTAATCAAGCATCAAGGCTAGTTAATCATTAATCAAGTCATTTAATTAAAGGTCCTAGTAATTTTAATTAAATAAACCCATTTTCTAGAATTTCTAATTAAAAGGAATTAAATAAATCAAACTAAATTGGCTCATCCTCTAACAAACAAGAAAGTGGAAATGGAGCCAATTTAAAAAAATCACATGGATGAATCAAGGGATAATCTCAACCCTTCACCAAATTTGAATCCTAACCACCTAATCTCATGGAATTCCTATAAAACCAAGCTCATCCTAAGCTCAAAGGGAGTTAATTTTCATGTCAATGTTATAATGTCAAATTTCATCTAGTGTTTAATTGTGTATCTTAAATAACTTGAATTGAATCATAGTTTCTTTATCTTAGATCAATTTCATTTCTCATAATCATGGAGCTTAACTCTTAAATGCATTTTTAGCTTAGAGTTGGCATTTATAGCTTAATTTGCATGGTTTTTAGCAAGATCTTGAGTAAAGTATGCATTTATTGCATCATGCTCAGTTTAATCTTCCATCTTAAGGCAGTCTAGTCATTGACCTAACATGTTTAATCTAAGAGCATCTTAATAGATCAAACTCACCTTAATTAGGAAGCAATAGATCAATTTATAATGGTTTTTCTTTTCTATTTTGATGAATTTCATGCTACTAACCCATTAATGCAATGATCTATTGAAGTGTTGTGTGCAGGTTTGGAGGTCCACAATTCAAACCCACACTAATCAAGGCATCAAAAAATCTATTTGATACACCACTTTTATGCTTGAACACAAGTGTACAACTTTGTAGGAACTAAACCCATCCCATTTTTCTTTGATTTAACTTACCTTGTCTTCTTATATATTTCAATTCTTGATGATCAGTATATAGTGCAAACTACCGAGGTAGCTAGTAATGTCTCCATTTCTTCAATGCTTGTATTATGGCATAAAATTGTTGATCATACACTGAATACCTTATTTTAGCATCATTTAAATTTCACTGAAATATGCAATAGGCCTCCCTTCTTGACTCAATACAACTCCAATTGCATTTACAGCAGCATCACAATCTACATGGAATACCTTATTGAAATTATTAAAGCTAGTACTAGTTGTTTGGTCACCTTTTGATTTAGTAATTCAATACTCTTTTGTACTCCATTTGTCTATTTGAATTCCTTTTGGTCACCTCTCATGGTCTCAGTCAGCGTTCAACAAATTGAGCTGAATTTTCTAATGAACTTTTGGTAAAAACTAGCCAACCCATGAAATGATCTTACCTCTCCAACATTCTTCGGTGTAAGCCACTCAATAATTGCTTTCACTTTCTTAGGATCCATCTTCAATCCTTCAACAAATATTACAACTCCCAAATATACCAACTCATCTTTCTTTAAAGTACACTTCTTGAGGTTTATTAGCAAATTCTCTTCCCTTAATCTTTGCAATACTGGTCTAACATGCTCCATATGCTCTTCTTTTCTCTTGCTTAAAATCAAAATGTCATCCAAATATACATTGACAAAATTACCTAAGAAATTCTTCAGGACTTCATTCATCAACCTCATGAAAGTACTAAATGCATTATTCAACCCAAATGACATTACCAACCATTCATATAATCATTCATTTGTCTTCAATACGGTCTTCCACTCATCTCCTTCCCTGATTCTAATATGATAATATTCACTCTTCAAATCTATCTTGGTGAAATATCTAGCTCCACTAAAATAATACATCCTTGGTAAAGTAAACTAGTACTTGATTATGGTGTAGTTGATGGCTATAGAATTGGTACACATTCTCCATTTTCCATCTTTCTTTGGTGCTAATATTGCATGCACCATACATAGAATCAGACTCTCTCTAATTAAACCTTGCTGCAACCAATTTTTCACTTGCCTATTGAGTTATTCATTCCCTACTAGTGTCATCTGATATGCTTCCTTGTTTGGAAAACTATATCTCAGCATCAAATCCATACAATGGATAATACTTCTTACAGGTGGTAATCCTTCAGGAACATTATCTGATATGGCATCTGCATACTCAGTCATCAATTCAGTGATTTCTTTAGGATGTTCTCCTTCTGCTACAATATCCTTATAAATTTTGGGTACTAAAGCAAAACACACATTATCATTCCTCATACCATCTAAGAATTTCCTACCATCTACTAGATAAATTCTTGCACTAGTACACACTTAACTCTTAAGGGGTACTTCCAAGGGTAAAAAAAATTTCTTCCTCCCATTGGCAAAACTGGTATACACATTCTTCCTACCATCATGTATAACTTGCCTATCATACTTCCATGGTCTACCCAACAAGATATGACATACATCCATAGGCACAATATCATACAAAACTTCATCATAATATTTTCCAATCTTGAATTTAACTAGGCATTGATCTCTTACCATTACCTTGCGTTCATCTTGAATCCATGTGATCTAATAGGGTTTAGGATGCTTCAATATCAACAAATTCAATTTTCTAACCAAATCCTCCAAGGTGAGATTATCAAAACTTCCATTGTCTATGACAATATTGCACACCTTGTCTTGTACTTGCATCTAGTTTAGAATAAATTATTCCTCTGTAATGGTTCCATATCCATCTCTCCTTGGTGTAGAGTTCTCCAAGTTATCAAGGTTTCTCCATCCTCCCCTTGGTTTTTATTTACTAATTTGATGGATTCCTCATCTGTGAAGGTTCTTTACCTGCTTCTCTCTTCCTTCCTCTCAGAGTTTACTTTTTTGCATTGAAATTCTCGATGTCCTACTTGACCAAATTGAAAACAAGTGTCACTAAACTTATTTATATTACCACTACTTTTCCCTTCATTGCGATAGGAAATTATGTCATTTCTTCGGTAGTGATCACTATCCCTAACTTCTAACTCACCTTTTTCCTGATGTGTAGAAGATCTACCTCCTTCGAAATTAGAACTAGATCGGCCTCTCTAAAAATTTCCTCCTCTACCTCTTTGCCTTTTATCATGCCTTTTTTTCAACTTTTGTTCAGCCTTCAAATCCCACTTGTAAGCTTCTTCTACACTCCTAATCTATATCAAACTAATTTCATCCTATATTGACACTCTTAAACCATTAAGGTAATGAGAAAATTGTTCAGCTTCATCATCTACATGCTCATATATAATGTTTATCTTGTAAAAATCCTCTGTATAATCCTTAACAGTTAAGTCCCTCTGCTTCAAAATATTCAGCGTTCAAAACTGATTCACTTTGTAATATTCAGTTAGAAACTTAGCCTTTAATTTATTCACCATTCTATCCCAAGATTTGATCTTGTCTTTACCCCTTCTTTGTCGTTCATTTTGCAAATGTTCCCACCATGAGCATGAATGCCCTTTTAACTTGGTACAAGCATATTTTACCTTTTTCTCCTCACTAGTTCCTTCAAGTTCAAAGTACTTGTCCATCTCTATGATCCAATCTATGAATTCATCTAAATCCAAGTTACCATGATAATCTGGTGGATTTAAATGAGGTATCTTGTTTACATTGGTGAAATCCTTAATGAACCTCTCTTCCTCTTGATTAAACTCTGGTGGTTCTTCATTTTTCAATCCTTCTCTTGCCTGATTCTATTTGTCTCCTTCTTCATCACTTGCATCTTCAATGTTTTGTCCTCTCCTTTGAGTTGTTTCCACCAATTACAATCTAGCAGCAATTTGTCTCAGCATATCCAAATCATTTGGATCTACATTACTAGCTCCACCTATAGCATTAATTTTAGCCATATTCATAATATTTATTAACTGCAATTCAGATCTTCTCTTCTGCAATACCACAAGAAAACCCCCTTGCTCTGATAGCACTTGATGCAGTCATGGCAACTCATAGAGTTCAAACAAATCCTTGCAGCAAGAATCATACAACAGAAGTTAACAAGAGAAAAAAGAGATGAATACAAGATCAACCTCCTTATTTACATATAATCTATTAAATAAGTCTATCGTAAGAAGTGATACATTCTAGGCATACATGCTTGATTGGAACCTTCAATAGGTTATCTTTTTATATGATCTACAATCAACTGTGACTACATGAACCTTCTAAATGTACTTTATTCCATCTAATAAATAGACCATATCTCTATAGGTGCTCAGGTTCTATTATGTTCTATCTACTAAAGAGAATAAATTACAAGAGTTTATCAATCCTTCACAAACATCAGGTCATCCTAGAGAGATTACATTTTCCAGTGAAAAGGAAAATGTATTACAACACATAAGTGAGGACCCAAATCATATGAATCTCCTTCTAATAAATGTAACATGAATCATGATCCCTCAAGTAGATTAGCCACAGATGTAACATCATCAAGAAATTATTCATTAAGCTTCATTAATTGGGAAATCCTTCGTGAGATCAAAAATACAAAAACCGGTCAGAAAACATGAAGAATAATACAGTCCCACCAAGAATATGCAAGATCTCATGCACGAAGCCAAGATATGATGTGAAAACCTAAGAGAAGGTTCAAAATGATGCAATGAATATGGTGTATGGATCACAACCACAAAGAATCCAAACTGAACGATCACTGAAAGAAAATCAGATACTGATCAAACAAGAAACAAGAAAACAAATATTTTGGTTGATGCAAGATTGCCAAGGTCCCAAGATGCTTTTGTATCAAGATAATTTTTTATTGTTTGAATTCCAAGTTTCATGTAAAATATTTTGACTATACCAAGCTTGAGGAATAAATTGCTTCTTTGAGGAAAGAATTGGAAGAGGCCAAAAATGATATGGATAACCTTAAAGAAATCACTGATATGCTTGATGAGTTATCTAGATCTCAAAAACATGCAAAGGACAATGTAGGTCCTATTATTGATATAGGAAAATTCTTTGAATGAATTAAGAGTGAAGGTAAGAGTGAGATTCATTATGAATCAAATAGGAAAGAAGGATGGAAGAACCACGCTAGGCCAGTCTAGAAGCAAAATAATTTTAGATAGCTTGCCTCTAACCAATATGCTCCAACTTGGTATTCTCAATCTTTGAATAGTAATTGTTATTCTTGCAATATATTTGGGCATAAGACAATTGAATGTAGAATAAAAATGAGTATGATTTCATTTATATCATCAACATATAATGCTATGAATTCCTAAATATTCTACGATCAGTTGAATGCTTGGAATAAAATTGGTCATAAGGACAGTGACTATAGAAATAAGATGAAGAATGATTGTAAAATAAATAACCATGCTATGGTCTCCCATTAATTCCATGATTACTACTACACATAGAAAATTATTATTAATAGGGTTGTTGATTGAAAATATAATGTACGGAAAAGTGTTAATGCTCCACAACATAATATTACTTGTTACAACTGTAATTAAATAGGAGACATTGCAAGGTTCTACAAAGGGAAGAATGTAAAATCTACTCCACATAAGGATATTGATTTTAATTATGGAAAAGAGAAGGTGAAATAGATGTGGATAAAGGGGTTAAGAGGTAAAGAAGGAGAATAATTAAGGAAATATTGGTCTACAAAGGTCATTCACAAATAGATGGTGTTGGCTTTAAGGAAACATTTGTTCCATTAGCTAGAATGGAAGAAATCATGGTGTTTTTGGGCTTTGCTTCTCACAAAAACTTTGAGATTTATTAGATGGATTCCAAATAAACCATCATTTATGGTGATCTAGAAGAAGAGGTATACTCTGATAAAATTGATGTGATTTAATTGTTAAAAGCATTGATCATGGTTTGTAGACTTCAAAAGGCTTTATATGGTCTTAAACAAGCCCCAAGATCTTGGTATACAAGATCTGATATGTACTTACTTTAGCATGGTTTGAAGAAAGGTATCGCATATATAAATCTTTACATTAAAGTTGAGGAAGAAAAGTTGTTGATAGTTGTTGTGTATGTTGATGATATCACCTTTGGTGGATATGTTGTTGTGTGCAAGAGTTTTGAAGAGGATATGAAAAAAGAATTGAGATGTCTATGATTGGTGAGTTGTCTTTATTCCTTGGACTTCAAGTTGCTCAACTAGATAATGGTATCTTTATTTCTTAGGCCAAGTGTGCTAAGGAACTCTTGGATTTTTTTGGTATGGAGGATTCAAAACTAGTGAGTACTCCCATGGTTATAGGTTAAAGTTTAAGCAAAGATGACAAGTCTCTTTTGGTTTATTAGATTCCATATAGATCTATGATTGGGGGATCGTTGTATTTGACTACATCTAGACCTAATATAGTGCATAAAATGTATTTAGTTGCATGTTATCAAACCTATCCTAAGAAATCTCATGAAAATGATATCAAAAGCATATTCAAATATTTGAAACGAGCTATCAATTATGGTTTATAGTATAGAAAGGATATTGATTGGTCCATTTGTGTGGATGATAGGAGAAGTTTCAATGGTAGTACATTTTTCTTGGGAGATAGATTTGTCTCTTGGTTCAACAAGAAGCAACGTGCAATGTCTATCCACAACAAAAGTTGAATACATTGATGCAGCTTCTTGTTGTGCTCAAGTTCCTTGGATGAAACAAACTTTGAAGGATATCAAGGTGGTGTATGATGAGCCCATTCCTATCATGTCTGCTAATACAAGTGCTATAAAAAATTCAAAGAACGTGGTGTTGCATTCAATAACCAAGCATATATCTATTAGATATCACTTTTTGAGAGAGAAGGTTGTATGACGAGAAATTAGGTTAGAGTATTTTCCTACAAAGGATCACATATCAAATATATTAACAAAATAAATATTGAAAGATACTTTTGAGTATCTTCGGGAGAAGCTAGGGGTTATTTCCCCTCCTTCTAACTAGATGCATAAGATGGTGCATCTATCCAGAGGGAAAATTTCAAGGTATATCCTTTTCCTCCTAGATATATGTCCTCTAGTCCTTAGAGGGAGTATGTGTTCTTCTATATTTTGTTGGCAGAAGGAGAAGGTATGAGTGAAAGAGGAAAAACATGGTTTGAAGAGAGAATTCTAATGAATAAAGAGAAATTGGGAGACAATGAAGATTTGTATAAAGGGAATTTCTCTTTTCCCTTGATGTCAATGGGGAGAGATTGTGGAACAAGAATCAGATGATGGTGAGTGTTGTCATAAATTACAAAGGGGGATATTTTTGGCACTTTATGTTGTCATTGATGTTAATGTTGGAAATATATGTTGTCATTAATGTCATACATTACGGTCTCGAGGTGTTTTTTTTGTTTTCTCAAACATTGTGGTCTAGAGGAACTTGTTGGGGACATGTTTAGGTATATTTGGTGGTTTGAATAAGTCTAGAAGAACTAAGGTTGTTTTTTGGGCATATGATAGTGTTATAGAATAGTGGAAGACGTGTATGTATTTTTGAGATCATGTGAGAATGATGTTTGTCAATACTTTAGTGTTAATATTTAGATTTGGAATTCATTGGTTCAGAGATATAGATATACAGTTGAAGATGATAGTTGTTCACTTATATTTTTCAAAAGGTTTCCGCTCAAAAAACAAATTTTGATGAAGGATACTCCCCCTTTTCAACCAAACACACAATACACAACAGGGAAATAAATAGAAAATTTCAAGAACAAAAACATTTTCTTTCTATTATCATTAATGAAATGATATTATAATAATCAGAAAAGTAACATGCTACAACCACATGGACATTTTCATTGCAATAATCTGCAAGACAAAGCCACAATCTACCTTCTGGAACTCAACCCTAAAATCCCCCTTTATCCCTACATAAGAAGCACAATTAACTTCCTTAGAATATTCTAGAAAGTGAAATTTTCCCATTTTGGTGCCCAACAGTTCAATTTTCCAACTTAAGTGTTTTTTCTTGCTATTCCTTTTGTATTAAAACATCAGTCTTGAAGGATAAACTTCTTAAAACCATAACTTGTGAACCATTGAGTCGATTGGCTATTATGACCCCATTTCTAAAATGCCACAAAGCTCTCTACACCCTCATAGAGCAAAATCCTAGCTGAGAAAAGTTTGACCCCCTTTTGGAGTCTCTAAGGCATTCAAAACTGAGTTCAAAGTTTTTGTACCACCCCTACAAAACAAAAAAAGCAATATCTTCAAAACCAAACTTGATATTACCATGAAACTTTATCGAAAAGCTTATATATCCAAAATGAACCTCAAGGGAATCAATTGGAACATTTTTTTCTCATATGAACAACTTATTAAAAATATTAAAATTGCCAAAAATAGTAACCTTGTCCAAATATAACCCTTATTAAAACTAGACAATATTTTTAGGTGATGCAAGATTGCTCTTACACCCTAGATGCTCCTGCATCAGACACCCGGGGTAACTTGAGAAGTGACCTTGTCAAATATCAAGTGTTAAGAGGAAAACTAAGATGGTCAACCTCATCCTTTGATAGCCACAATGAATCTTCAATAGGTCATCCCTTCATTTGACCAAGTACTCTTCGTATTTACCATTTCTTGTGCTTCTACCCACATCACTACCTAGGATATACTCTATCTCTTCTAGAGTTGAAGTAGGTGCTAAAATATTCCACTATGCTTCTACTATTTCATCTTCCATACTACCTTCACAATACTTTGTCAAATCTGAAATATTAAACACAGGTGAAATATTGAGTTCACTGGACATCTCTACTTCATAAGCATTTCCTGAATCGTGCTTCTTTAGAGTTTTACGTGGTCCAAATTTTGTCGTCTTCAACTTATTGTATGTTCCCAATGGAAATATCTCCTTTCTCAAATGAACCATAACTTCATCTCCAATCTAAAATTCCTTATGTCTCCTTTTTTTATCTTCCTTAGAATTGTACTGAATATTCATTTTATTAATGTGTGTCCTCACCTCTTCATGCAAATTTTTCAATTTTTCTGCAAAGTCTTCAGCTTCAGCACTACTATTATCTCCATTATCCAACTTCCTTAGTTCTGATGCATTTCTAGGACTACTTCCATATAAAATTTGGAATAGTGATTTACCAGTGCTCCTATTGACAAAATTATTGTATGCAAATTTTGCCCATGGTAAAATCAAATCCTACCCTTTCTGTTTATCTCCTACTAAGCATCTCAAAAAAATTATAAAACTCCTATTCACCACTCATGTCTATCCATCAGTCTATGGGTGGTGTGATGAGATAAACTTCAAATATGTATTTATCTTCTTCCACGATGTCCTCCAAAATTACCCAACAAACTTAGTGTCTCGATCTAAAACTGTGTTTTTTGGTAGACCATATAGTCTCACCACTTCTCTGAAAAACAATTCTGCCACATGAACAACATCATTAGTATTTTTGCAAGGAATGAAATGTGTCATCTTTAAAAACATGTATACCATCACAAAAATGGAATCATGTCCTCTCTGAGTTGTTGGTAAACCAAAAACAATATCCATGTTAATATCCTCTCATAGCCTCTCTGGTAGAGGTAATGGCTTATATAACCTAGTAACGCAGTCATGGCCGAAGATTCCCCAATAGATATTGTCCAACCATGTAGCAAGAGTCAACATAGGAGAAACAACCAACCCATAAACAAGAAAGACAATCAATATCCTACACCAGATCTTTGCTTTATCTCAGAATAAAAAATTTACATCATACATGCCCAACAACATGCCAACTTACATTCTAAGGATCACATGCCTGATTAGATACATAAATCTAGATCCATACTGGATGCTAACCTCCTATCATGAGCTACCTACAACCTACCTCCCAACTCTCTAATCTACCTAACTAAGGAACTAACACCCCAAATATATACATGATTGCAAGCCACAAGTCATCCATAAAAGGTCACATTCTCCAAGAAATAAGAAAATGTATTACATCATATAGGTCAGGACCCGAATCTATTATAACACCTCCAAATAGATATTGAATTAAGCATGATAGTACAAGGAGGTTGGTCACGATCATAATATCATTGGAAAATGTACCGATTAGCATCGTTGAATGTGAAATATTATCGCAAGAAAAATCATGTCATCCTGGCCATTAGAACAGGAAGAACAATATAGGGTCAGGCCAATCTTAGGATATCTTCTCCAAGAAAGAATGAAACATGATTCAAATCTATAAAAAGGTTATCCATGATGTCTAGAACACACCAGTAGGATTGCATAAGGAAAATAGCCAACTGGACCGATCACTACCTAAAACATAGAAACTACCCAACTAGAACAGAACATCAAACAAACTGAAAGGAAATATTTTTGGGTGATGCAAGGTTTCCAATGACACAAGGATGCTTGTGCATCACCCTATATTCTTCTTGGTTCCTTTTTCTATATAGCATATTCTACAACTCTGCACAAACTTCTTAACATCTTGTTGTAATTATGGCCAATAATAATGCTCACTAACCAGAGCAATAATTTTATCTTAGCCAAAGTTTCCAACCAATCCTCCAATCTTCTTTTCTTTAACTAGGTTCTTCCTCGTGAAACTCTTTGGAATGGACAACTGGATCCTTTTCAATAACATTCCATCTTTGATTATAAAATCCAACCACCTAGTCCTATCTAGTGTAATAGGTTTTGTGCAAGCTCTCCAGGCCTCACAAAAATTAGGATCCTCAGGATACAAATTCTTGAGTTCATTGGATCTAAAAACTTTGATCTACATCTTTGTCAACAAATTTTGCCTCCTACTCATAACATTTGCAACCCTATTTGACTTTTCACTCATGTGCTTCAAAATGAAAGTGTCACTTTGCAAAAACTAAACCCATTTTAAATGCCTTTGGTTCAACTTTCCTTGGCTATTCAAATACAACAAAGCTTAATGATCAATAAACAAAGAAAATTTATTTTAGGAAAAAGATAATGTCTCCACTTCCTCAATGCATGAATTATAACATAAAACTCTAGAACATAAATAGAATATTTCCTTTTTGCATCATTCAACTTCTCACTAAAATAAGTAATTTTTTTACCTTCCTTGCTCAAAACAGCTCTAGTAGCATTTCCACTAGCATCACAATCTACTTGAAATACCTTATTAAAATATAGAAGTTCCAAAATAGGCTTCTCTGTAAATTTTCTCTTTAATAGATCAAAAATATTTTTTGTTGTTGTAGTCCACTTAAACTCTTTTCTATCCCCTCTCATTGTTTCAGTTAAGGGTCCACAGATACTACTAAAATTCTTGATAAACTTTTTGTAAAAGCTAGCCAAACCATGAAAATATCTTACCTCGGTAGCACTCATTGGAGTAGTCCATTCAAGGATAGACCTTACTTTATTTGGGTCTATTTTAAGACTATTTATTGAGACAACAAATTGCAAGTACACTAACTCATTCTTCACACACTACACTTCTTCAAGTTAATCAACAACTTCTCTTCCCTTAACTTTGTAAAGACCCTATGAATATGCATTATATGCTCTTCCAATGTCTTAATGAAGATTAAAATATCATCCAAGTGAAAAATAAATAACTTACTCAGGAATTCTTTCAATACCTCATTCATGAGCTGCATGAATGTGCTCGGTGCATTGGTTATCCCAAAAGGCGTGACTAACCACTTGTACAAGCCCTCCTTTGTCTTGAAGGTTGTCTTTCATTCATCTTATTCTCTAATCTAGATTTTGTTGTATCCACTCTTCATATCTATCTTTTTGAAGTATTCAACTCCACTCAAGCAATCCATAATGTCATCCATCTCTTGAAAGGGAAATCTATACTTGATAGTAATCTTATTGATAGCCTGAGAATCTATACACATGCTCCATTCTCAATTTTTATTTCATTCTAATACTGCTCATACAATACATGGGCTCAAACTCTCTCGAATCAACCCCTTCTGCAACAACTCTTTCACTTTTCTATTAAATTCTTCACTCTTTTCTAGAGTCATTATATGGGCTGACTAATTCAAAAAACTGGCTCTAAGAATCAAGTCCATTTGATGACCAATCTTTATTATTGGTGTAAATCCATCAGGTATATTATTAGATACAATATCCTAAAACTCATTCAACAAATCGACAACTTCCACAGATTCATCATCTACTTCCTCTTTATAAACTCTTTGAATTAAATAAAAATACATATCCTCATGCTTCATGCCTTCTCAGAATTTCCTTCCATTAATTAAACATATTTTGGCATTACTACATATCTTTTCATATGTTTCCTTCAATGGATTAAACTTGTGTCAGACTCGATCCTTTTCCAAAGAATAGGTATCTGCATACCCATTATGTACTACACTGTGATAAAATTTCCATGGTCTCCCTAACAATAGATGACAAGCATCTATAGGAATAATATCACATAATAACTCATCATGATAGTTTCCAATTTTGAACTTTTCCAGACATTGTTCATTGACCAAAACCTTGTGATCCTTCTACAATCGAGCAATACAATAGGGATTTGGATGCTTCCTTCTCTCTAACTTCAATTTATCAACTATTTCCTCTGAAACAAGGTTATCGGTACTACCATTATCAATAATGACATTTTATACCTTACCAGTATACTTACACCTTGTCCCAAACAAATTCTTCCTTTTCTTAGGTTCATTCTCATCATTTATCAAGGATCTTCTGGTAACAATGACCTTTTTTTCTATTAAGATAGTTCAGTCACTAAATACAATTAACCACTTGGAACAAGTATCTGGAATACACAACCCCCATAAAATATACAATTACAAAATTGGGGGAGTGATCTTATAAGACTATCTATATACTATCCTATGCAGAGTAAAAAGTATAAAGTAGTATCTTTCAAGGTCTTTACATCCTTTTACAAAATATTAGGAATCTGTTACTGTTACTATTCCCACCTAGTATTCTGAGTGTCATTGTCCCTTGGGACCCATGAGTTGTCCTGTGGATAGTCTTGTGATTCAACTGAACCTTCTTCATTTTGAGCAGAATGTAAAATGTTGTCATTCCCTTGGTCCATTATGCCTATTCGAGTGTTATTCAGTAGATTATTTAGTTCATCCACTTTTGTAGGAGCTAGGAAGCTTTGGTTCTCTGCAACATAATTAGCAGCCTGAACTTCATCTTTTTGGATCATTAAGCTACCTTCCTACATCAAAATCATGAATCTACTCTTTGGAATGTTGAGAAACAAGGAGACCTATGACATGATATTAAAATGAGTGAGTTTAAAACTAAACTCATTAAGTTTCCTTTGCTCTTGCTAAAAAATCTATCTATTTCTGTCCTTCTAAAGAGTCCACAAAACTTCATTAGTAAAATTAAACCAAAAAGAGTTAAGCTTTGAGTCAAAAATTTCCACATATCCAGCAAGTATTTTGCTCCATGATATATCAAGTTTGCAATTCCATAGGCAAGGAGAACCCAAGAAAATAGCCCAGACTTTACGAGCATAAAAGCATTCAAAAAAAAATGTTTAAAAGTCTCCACAATTGCAAATACTACACATGACAGGGGTAAGACCAATGGAAGATAGGACATGACCCACAATAAGTTTTCTTAACAAAATAAGTCATCTAAAACAAATCTTTTTTGGTTCAACTTTACCTTTCCGAAAATAATCAAAGAAAAAAAACCAGTCAAAGAAGGGGTTGATAGCTCCCCAACACTGGGTCACTCGTGAAATGATAGAGGAGTCATTTTTAATAAGATGATATAATTGCTTAATGGATGCTAAATTCAAGGTGTTACCATCACTCCATTTACACTTTCTTAAAAATAAATCTGAATCAATAATGTTTCTTTTTACTCTATTATTCACTGCTTTACAAACTAGAGTATAGGTCTTTTTTTGAGGTTGAGGGATTTTAAATTTATTAGTGACAAACTCCCACGACCCCAGGTGCTCATCCTTCAAGATATCATGTATAAGAGATATCCCTTTTTCATTCTAAATTCTTGCAGAGTAGCTCTAAATGAGAGCTAGAGGTTTATCGTTAAGATACACCCCCCACCAAATAGAACAATCCCTAACAACATAATATGGAGGACCACCTATTGCATTCCTATCTGGAATGAATTCCCTCACCTGAACCCAGGCTTTCCAAAAGGAGTGAAAAACTTTAGACCCAAATAGCTTTAATTTACAATCACCCATCATAATGTCACAAATTGGGACCTTCTTCCAGTGTTTGCCTTTTCTAATGACAAATTTTTCTATGTTGTTTCTGATAAGGATTTTCCACAGTTCATTTCCCCATAAATATTTAATGATCCATTTAGATGCCAATGTTGTCCCATGTGCTTTAATATCTTTTAGTCCCAATCCTCCATGTTTCTTTTCCTGACAACACCAGTCCCATCTCACACAATGCCTCTTCGTGTTCCCTCGGCCATCTGACCATAAGAAATCTCTGAGTATCCTCTCTAACATATTAACATGAGAGTTAGCAAACATCCAAGTTGATGCATAATATATATGATGTGCAGAAAGGACCCTTTGCACAATTTGGATCCTACCAGCAATAGATAGTGATTGTGACTGCCATTTAATATTTTTATTGTTAATCTTCTCATATATCCATTCCCACATGTTGTTAATATTAGGTTCTACTGAGAAGGGTATACCGAGATACCTCACTAGTTTTTGAGGCCTAGCCCATTTCCAGCCTTTGTTTGATAACAAAATGGGGGGGTCATCTGACCATCCCAATACAATTGATTTATGAGGAGCAACTTTGGATCTTCATACCTTACAAAAGAATTCAAGCCTTTCTACTGTAATGTCAAAATTTTCTTTTGTTAACTCTAAGAATAGAGCTGTGTCATCTTCAAACTGAGCATTGATAAGGTTTTCTTTGTTGGGAAGAGAAATGTCTTTTACAATAGGTCCCAAACTCTAAGCCCTAAGAATATAATACAAGGCATCAGCTACAATAAACAACAATGAGGGTGCAATTGGGCACCCTTGTCTGATGGATCTCTGCAACATTATGGGTTTTGATAAAGATCCATTAACATCAATAACTATAAAGGAGTCTTTAAATAATGTTTATCCAGTTACAATAGTATTCAGTAAAACCAAATGCTTTTAACATTCCTAATACAAATGGCCATTCAATTATGTCATAAGATTTTTCAAAGCCTAGTAATATAATAGCCACCTATTGCCCATCAGCCCTGGCCCAATTCATTGCCTCCCAACTGGTCACAAAATTCTCCAGGATGTATATGCCCTGTATAAATCCAGTTTGGGTATTTGAAATGAAGTTTCATAATAGAGGAGCAATTCTCCTGGCTAATACTTTTGCAAGGATCTTATAAGAAAGATTTAACAATGTAATGGGACTCCAATTTTTCACCATAGTTCTATCCTCGGCTTTGGGTAAGATCTTTACCACTCCTTTGTTTATGGACTCTCCAAGAGTCCCTCTGACTATTTTTGCTTCGTATACTTTCATTAGTTTAGTTACTATCCAATCCTTATTCTTTTTGTAGAACTCAGCCGGAAGACCATCCAGCCCAGGAGCTTTACCATTAGGGAAGGAATCAATAGGTGCTACTATTTCTTCTACTAAAATGTGTGTGCCTAGGTAAGAAGCATTATGTTCTGATATTTTAATGGGAATTAAAGTGAGACAATTATTTAAAGCACTCTCACTGTCTTGGGAAAACTCAGATGAAAATAGATTACTGTAAAACTGATGAAATGCCTCTTCAATGGCTACTGGATTATTAGTAATTCTCTCTTCTACCTGTATTTCTTCAATGCATTCTCTTCTATGCTTATCTTTGATAATGATAAAAAGGTATTTAGACCCTTTGTCACCCTCACTGATCCAATTCATCTTGGCTCTAATTTTTTAACCTTGGGTCTTGTATCTTTGGATCATTCTTAGGTTATGCTTAGTGTTTGCTAATTGCACTTCTAACTCCATGCCAGAGCCCTTACTCTGGATTTCCTTCTCAATATTATTCAGATTAGATTGCCAAAAGGATTCTTCTCTGCTCCTATCCATAGCATTTTTTGTACCTATGATTTGGAACACACTCTTCCATACATCAACCAGTTGATCCCAAGTGTCTATATGGTTCATCATAGGGTTACATAGTTTAATCAACTAAGTAACCATCTCAATTGCTTCAATATTATCAGTGTCATCCATTAATGACACATTAAGCTTAAAGGTATTTGTTTTTGGGCCACCTTCTCCTATATCCCCCATCTTACCAAACCTAATGCTAGCTTGGATAGGTGAGTGATCTGAAATAGAAGTCGGATAAACCATCACTGGGGCATGATTACCTTTAGGTATAAAAGAGAAGGTAGTAGCATCCTATTGGTGAACAGATTTGTCTTCGAAGAAAATGATTACAAATTGACCCCAAAATGCCCAAATAAGAAGACTCAACCAGCACCAACAGTTGGGTCACTTCGCCATGAAGAACGTAAGTGCCCTCTGAATTAACTGGGTACAGCTCCCCATGTATGATTTACAATGAATTAACTAAACTATAACCAATAATGCTTTTAACCTGAAAGCAAGAAAGGAAATTAAACATCTGCTCATAAATATGCTACGGATGCTGAAAATGGATCTACAGAATGAAAAGAAAAAAAGCAAGAAGAAATAACAACCAGACTGAAAGCTACAAATTCCAGGAACACAGTTACATAATACTCAAAGGTTTTATAGTAACTGCGATTACGAATAGAGCAGCATTTAAAGATAATTAAAAAGACTCAAAGTTCTATTTTAATCAGAAGAGAAAGAATATTTAAATACAAAGATTTAATTAGCATTCTTCTCCTCTCTTCAAACACTCAATCAAAGCCTCAC
>MU227326.1:2677130-2717221 GCA_018584345.1 Thuja plicata | reverse complement strand
TGCATTTGAAACTTGACCTGCAAACTCAAACTCTGAACCAACGAACCTTTTTATGCAACTGAACCACTTCGAATCTCTTTGAACCTTGGTTCAAAGTAGTTCAAAGAGATTCAAGACCTCAAACATGGAAGTTTAAATACCGGGTCTATATTGGGTACCAACACATCCCCATAAAATTTGTCTAGTCTACAGTAAACCCTTTGTTTTCCCTTCTAATTATTACACCATGTAAACCAAATATCCTAGAATTTTTTGTACATTTGGTCCATGGGGTCAATAAGGTTAAACTTTCTCTTAAACTTTAGCCAGAAAAACATCTCATTTCCTTTCCACACATGATCCAATCCTCCTAATTTATCATCCCTATGTTCTACCATATTAAAGTCTCCCACAAAAATCCAAGGGTTATTAGGAAGATGTTTTACACACCATTCCCACATCTCTACTCTTTCCCTATAGTCATTGGTTGTATATATGTTACAAATCCCAAATTCCTCTTGTTCAAATTTTAGAATTACCCATATAATTCTCTGACATGGTGAGCACCCATGACTAACAATCTGGTCTGGCCATTTAGAGTTAATGAGGATAGAAACCCCTCCTTTCCCCCTCTCATGGTTCGAGTGGAAGCCTATGGCTTTATCCCACAGGAATTTGAGGATGGTATGAGCTTGAAACCCTATGACCTTAATCTCCTATAGGCAGATAATATCGTTGGCAACCAACTGATTACACCACCTCTTAACAGTATATTTTATGTCTGTCATCTCTAAACCTCTAATGTTCCACCTATGGATTTGTATCATGATGATTATTTTAGGTGGGGCTTTGTGCTCTTGCACAAACAGTTAAAACAATCAGGTAAGTTACTCTTACCTTTGACCTTGTTGGACAGGGAGATTTTATCCCCAGACTTCCTTTTCTTACGAACCACTTCTGTAAACTACAGATCTTTATTGAAGGAAACAATTTAAAGGGACTCAAGTGAGACAATACATTCTATCCTAGGTGACTACTGGTTCTTACTAAAACTCTTTATAACCTCAGCTCTCTGGTTAACAGTAGCCAGGGCTAGTTGTTGGGCATTATACTTGGTGGGGGTGTAGGATCATTCTGTTCAATCACAAGAGGAAATTTGCTTGAAGGATGGGCATATGAGATCACGGGATTATCACTCCTCTTAGAATTCTTAGAAGGGACTACTTCAAAATCTTCATCAAACAACGGATTAGACAAAGTAGCAAACATGTTTTGGTCTACAATATCAGCATTCATATATGAACTATCGACCGAGAGATTAGGTTTCTCTGTAGAGTGAGCCACCAAATCTTTTGGTGTTTTAGGAACAATATTGTTATGGGTATTGGAGTTTTCTTTAATTCCATCATAAGTTTCACTAGAATTATTAGTATTATTATTTTTGTTTGCATTACTGTCTGAATTATGCACCGCATTGAACTTTCCTTTTTGAATATGTTTTAGTGCGGGGAAATCCTTTTTTGAATGACCATTACATCTACAATGAAAGAAAGAGTTAAGATTGATGAGCATTGATACCTCCCAACAAAGAACTTCTCCATCAAATTCTAAAGAAATACAATCTGGAAAATCAACTTTCGGTGTTAGGGCTACCAAAACTCTAGCATTTAGATGTGGCAGTGTAACCCTAGACTGTTCAATTTGTAAAACTGAGCCCAATGGCTTATGCATTTGGGAGATAAACAGCCATAATTCAACATTCAAATTTTTAATTTCCACCCAATTCGGGGCTGACTTAGCCACCACATTCTCAATATTACCTTTGGGGGACCAAGGAAAAACTTTAAACAGAGAGCGGCCGACATTCCAGAATTTCTTATTCAAAACCCTTTCTTGCATATTGTGATTTTTTAACAATATAAAAAACAAACCTTTTTGTATCATTCTACAGTAAGTAACAAAAATACCCAATTTATTTCCCCAAACAGAGGCTAGCAAATCATCAAAAAACTTACGAGACGGCAATGAATCTTTATCCAAGCAAACAAAAAAAATCGCAATGCTTTTCAACCTACTATGTTCTGATTTAATTTCACTTACCATATCTTCATTCAGCGAAAGAGAGAGAGTTTTCAATCCCGGAGAAGGAGATTTACCATTTCCTCCTCTGCCTCCGGCATCCTCTGCACTTCCTCCACTAATTTTTCCACTTCCATCTACTGTAGCCCGTCCCATTCTATCTTTTTTTGGTTCCACCACCCTTCTACTAAAGACTCCATCAAACCCTGCACTAGCCAAGAACAGAGGAGAACTCTCGGCCACCACTTGCTTGTAAGACAGTTTATCATTTGGTTTATCAACCTTAGTACCCTCTGTAGACTCAAAACATTTATCATTAATACTACCACTTGCCTCTACATTTTCCTTAATAATTTCTCCTTCACTTTGAGAGAGATCACCATTATTATTCTGCCCTCCCATCACACGCGCGACCTAGGCAGGGGAAGGGTAAACCACAGATATCAAAGGAAAACTGAGGGCACAAAGAAAACATAAGCCAAAAAACAAAAAAGACTCGTGAGGAAACAAAATTAACAAGAAGAAAACACATAGCAAGGTGACACAAAAATCGATGACAAGACATTTGCTAAAGCCTCAACATGAAGACACCTAGATGTAAGAATTTGTCAGAGAACAAGGAATTGCAGAGCAGGTTCATAGATATTTCAATTGAAACCCTAAAAGGTAACAATGACCTTTCCTCTTTTAGAATCTTCATAATATGATGAATTGGCATCTTCATCTACATGTGCAACTCATACATTTGTTTATGGTCTTCTCCGCAATGAAAACACATCCCACAAAAACCCCCTCTTCCTGGTCCTTTCCCTCTTTGTCTCCCACTTTGATCTCTATTATTTTGATCGCATAGGTTATGGAAACTATTTACCCTCTGATTTTGAATGCTACTAGAATCAACTTTCTTCTTCTTATCTTCATTTCAGCCTCCATAAGACCGTTCACTAGGTTTTCCACCACGACCTCTTCCACTTTGATCGCTCTCAAAATTCTTATTATTTTTTCTTCCACCTTCAAATAAAATTGATTTGCATCTTCAATGGTAGACGTTATTACCGTGATCAACTCTTCTTGAATACTATAACTGGAAACCTTCTCCTAGTTAGCTTAAGACTGACTCATTTTGACAAGGACTCAATAGAACTCTTATGTATATTCTTGGACAGATCTTCTTGCTTGTTTCATCCCTTGCATTTTCTTCAGTAAAGAAAGCTCATAGTCAACAGGAATAAATTATCTCTTCAAATTTTTCACCATTTGATCCCATATTATAATTATCTCCTTCTCTCTTCTATTTATCTCCAATTGAATCTCTTTCCACCAAATTTTAGCATGACCTTTCAACTTGGCCTTTGTGAATTTGACCTTCACAGGATCTTCTATTTCCTCAAAATCAAAGTAATCCTCCATATCATTGATCCAATCAGTCAACTCTTACAGATTAAGATTTATAGAAAATGTAGAAACTTCAACTTTTGGTCTCTTTCCAATCTTGGAAATGGCCCTCAAAAACCTATCTTCATCAAGATCCCTAACCATTTCTTACTCTTCTTCAAAATATCCTTCTTCACATTCATCCCTACTTGCATCTCTTGCCCTAATATCGACACATCTATGCAACTCCTCTTATGGTTATTGCACTTTCCTTTGGAGCACTCTAAAATCCTCTTCTACCACACTTGCAACTCTTTCATCGCGGTTCCTTCGTGGAGGAATTTTTATACTTGACTCTCAGATCCACGGCCACAATCCAAGTGCAAAATTCCTCATGTTCAGTGATCTATCTACACAGTTGGGAACTTCTTCTCTAATACCACTTGATGAAGGGTACTGCCCCTTTTCAACCAAACATGCACAACACAACAGGAAAATAAACAAAAAATTGCAAGAACATAATAATGGCAAGAACAAAAACAATTTCTTTCTATTATCATTAATAAAATAGCATTACAATAATCATAAAATTAACATGCTATAACTATATGGGCATTTTCATTACAATAATCTGCAAGACAGAGCCACAATCTACCTTCTAGAACTGAACCCTAGAATCCCCCTTCAACTATATATAAGTATCACAATTAACTGTCTTAGAATATTCTAGATAGTGAAATTTTTCCATTTTAGCACCCAAGAATTCAATTTCCCACCTTTTATATCAAAACTTGAGTCCTGAAGGCCCAACTTCTGAAAACCATAACTTGTGAACTGTTGAGTCGATTGGCTATTATGACACCATTTCAAAAATTCCATGAGGCACTATATTTCCAAGTGTAGCAAAGCATTATTTGAGCAATGTTTGACCCCATTTCAAAGCCTCTAGGGCCTTCAAAACTGAGTTCAAAGTTTTTGTACCACCCCGCCAAAACAAAAAATGCAATATCTTCAAAACTGGACTTGTTCTTTCCATGAAACTTTATCGATGGGATTATATATCCAAAATGAACCTCCAAGGAAGCAATTGGAACAATCTGTGATCACATGAACAACTTACTAAAAATAGTAAACTTTCCAAAAATAGTAACCCTGTCCAAATATAGCCCTTATTGAAAACTTGACAATATTTTTGGGTGATGCAAGATTATTCTTACACCCTGGATGCTCCTGCATCAAACTCAAGCCATTTTAAATGTCTTTGGTTCAACTTTCCTTGGCTCTTCAAATATTGCAAAGCTTGGCGATCAATAAAAAAAAAATTGTTTAGGCAAAAGATAATGTCTCCACTTCCTCAACGCCTGAACTATAGGATAATACTCTTGATCATAAATAGAATATTCCCTTTTGGCATCATTCAACATCTTACTAAAATAAGGAATGGTTTTACCTTCCTGGCACAAAATAGTTCCAATGACATTGTCACTAGAATCAGAGTATACTTGAAACACCTTATTAAAATCTAGAAGTGTCAAAATAGGTTGCTCTGTAACTTTTCTCTTCAACAAATCAAAACTCTTTGCTGCTCTTGTAGCCCACTTAAACTCTTTTCTATCCCCTCTCATGGTTTCAATTAAGGGTCCAAAGATACTACTAAAATTCTTGATAAACTTTATATAAAAGATAGCCAAACCATGAAAATATCTTACCTCGGTATCACTCCTTGGAGTAGGCCATTCAAGGATAGCCCTCACTTTCTATGGTTCTATTTTAAGACCATCTGCTAAGACAACAAATCCCAAGTACACTAACTCCTTCTTCACAAAACTCCACTTCTTCAGGTTAATCAAAAATTTCTCTTCCCTTAACTTCTCAAAGATCCTATGAATATGCATTATATGCTCTTGCAATGTCTTACTGAAGATAAAAATATCATCCAAGTAAATAATAATGAACTTACTCAAAAATTCTTTCAATACCTCATTCATGAGCCGCATAAATGTGCTCAATGCATTGGTTAGCCCAAAAGGAAACTAACCACTCATGCAATCCCTCCTTTGTCTTGAATGTTATATTTCATTCATCTCCTTCTCTAATATGGATTTGGTGATATCCACTCTTTAGATATATCTTTATGAAGTACTCAGCTCCATTCAAGAAATCCATAATATCAGCCATCCTTGGAAAGCGAAATCTATTCTTGATAATAATCTTATTGATATCCCAATAATATATACACTTCCTCCATTCTTCATTTTTCTTTGGTGATAGTAATGTTGGTACAACACATGGGATCAAACTCTCTTGTATGAACCCCTTCTGCAAAAAATCTTGCACTTGTCTACTCAATTATTCACTCTCTATTGGAGTCATTCTATGGACTTCCTTATTCATAAAATTGGCTCCAGGAATCAAGTCCATTTGATAACTAATCTTTTTTATTGGTTGCAATCCATTAGGTGCATTATTTGATACAATATCATGAAACTCATCCAACAAATCAGCAACTTCCATAGGTACATATTTTACTTCCTCTTTATCAACTTTTAGAATTAAATAAAAACACATATCCTAATGCTTCATGTCTTCAAGGAAATTCCTTCCATCAACTAAACATATTTTGGCATTACTACATAGCTTTTCATTCATTTCATTTAATGGCTTCATCTTGTGTTAGACTCCATCCTTTGTCAAAGAATAGGTATTGGTATACCCATGTACTACACGATGATCAAATATTCATGGTCTCCCTAACAATAGATGACAAACATCCATAGGCTTAACATCACATAATACCTCATCATGATAGTTTCCAGTTTTGAACTTTTCCAGACATTGTTCATTGACCAAAACCTTGTGATTCTTCTACAACCAAGAAATCTAATAAGGATTTGATGCTTCCTTCTCTCTAACTTTGAATTATCAACCATTTCCTCTGAAACAAGGTTATTAGTACTACCACTATCAACAATGAAATTTCATACCTTACCATTACACTTACACCTTGTGTGAAACAAATTCTTCCTATGCTTAGGTTCATCCTCATCATTTATCAAGGTTCTTATGGTAACAAGGACCTCTCCTCTTTTAGCATCTTTAGAATGTGATGACTTGACATCTTCATCTACATGTGAAACTCATGCATTATCATCTATAATTCTATTTTTTCTCCCTTGATGTTGGGGATAATCAAAATATCTATGCCCTTCTTCTCCACAATGGAAACATGTCCCACAAAAAACCCCTCTTCCTGATCCTTTCCCTTTTCCTCTCCCTCTCTGATCTTTGTTATTTTGATTGTGAGGCTTATAAAAATTGTTTCCCCTCTGATTTTGACTACTACTAGAGTCACCATTCTTCTTTTGATCTTCATTTCGGCCTCCATAAGACTATCCACTAGGATTTCCACCATGACCTCTTCCACTTTTCTTGCTCTCAAACTTCTTATTCAGTTTTTCTTCCACCTTCAAAGAAAATTGATATGAATCTTCAATGGTAGAAATTATTACCATTATCAATTCTTCTTGAATACTTGGCCTTAACCCAGTTATGTAATGAGAAACCTTATCCTTATTAGCTTCAAAATGACCCGTTCTAATAAGGACTCAATAGAACTCTTCTATATTCTTGGATAGATCTTCTTGCTTGTTTCAACCCTTGTGTTTTCTTTAGAAAATCAAGCTCATAGTCAACAAGATTGAATTGTCTCTTTAGTTTTCCACCATTTGATCCCATCTTTTTTATTTTCTCCTTCCCTCTTCTATTTCTCTCCAACTGAATCTCTTTTCACCAAAATTTAGCATGACCTTTCAACTTGGCCTTTATGAATCTAACTCTCTCAAGATCTTCTATTTCCTCAGACTCAATGTTCTCATCCATATCATTGTTCTAATCGATCAACTCTTCTGGATTAAGATTTCTAGAAAATGTAGAAACTTCAATATTTGGTCTCTTTCCAACCTTGGAAATGGCCCTCAAAAACCTATCTTCATAAGGATCCCTAATTGTTTCTTTCTCTTCTTCAAACTCTCCTTTCTTCAAATTCATCCTCACTTGCATTTCCTACCCTAATATCAACTCTATTACGCAACTCCTCTTGCAATGCTTACACTTGCCTTTGTAGGGCTCTAAATATCTCTACCCACAACCATAATCCTAGTTATAAATGCCTCATGTTCGATGATCTATCTACACACTCAGGAACTTCTGCTTTGATACTACTTGATAAAGGGTAATCCCCCCTTTTCAACCATACACACACAACACAACAGGGAAATAAACATAAAATTACAAGAACGGAACAATGGAAAGAATAGAAACCCTTTCTTTATATTATCATTAATTAATTGACATTACAATAATCAGAAAAGTAACATGCTACAATCACATGGGCATTTTCATTACAATAATCTGCAAGACATAGCCACAATCTACCTTTTGGAACTGAACCCTAAAATCCCCCTTCATCCCTATATAAGTAACATAATTAACCACCTTAGAATATTCTAAAAAGTGAGATTTTCCCATTTTGCTGCCCAACAGTTCAATTTCCTATCTTAAGTGATTTTTATCACTATTCCTTTTGTATTGAAACTTGAGTCATGAAGGCCCAACTTTTGAAAACCATAACTTGTGAACTATTGAGTTGAATGGCTATTATGACCCCATTTTAGAAATGCCACAAAGCTCTCTACACCCTATGCTAGCTATTCATTAGCCCAGCAAAGTTTGACCCCCTTTTGGAGCCTCTAAGGCCTTCAAAACTCAGTTCAAAGTTTTTGTACCACCCCACCAAAATATAAAATGCAATATCTTCAAAATTGGACTTTATCTTGCTATGAAAATTTATCAACAAGATTATATATCCAAAATAAACCTCTAGGGAAGCAATTGGAACAATTTGTGCTCACATGAAACTTACCAAAAATAGTAAACTTGCCAAAAATAGTAACCTTATCCAAATATAGCCTTTATTAAAAACTAGACAACTTTTTTGGGTGATACAATATTTCTCTTACACCCTAGATGCTCTTGCATCAAAGTTTGAAGATGTACATATATGATTTGTATTGTATTCAGGTTTTGGTCTTGGTTGTGGTGTTTCCTGGTGATCTAGAAACAATTCCTAGTGATCCAGAAATAGTGTTACTAAGTGATGTTGTTATGATCTGATTATGTTCTGGTCCAAATATGTGGTGATGACATTTGATGTGGATAAATGGCAAGTGATATGGCATATGACATGTGTTTGGATGTTGCAATATTGTGTTAAGGTTGGGATACAATTGATGTGGTTCTTTTGGCAGTGTGATGCTACACATTGAGATAACTATGGAATTTTTTTCAGTAATTGTGGATCTTATATTGGGCTCTGTGTAACGTGTTCATGGCCCTCGCTCTCTACTATTGTGGGAATGCTTCATAATTCTTGGTTTGTGTATTACATTTAATGTTTATCTCTTATATGGATGGGTTCATTTTATGTGTGATCTATATTTTGGTCCAGATGCTCTTGGCATGGGATCTTATTTTAAGCCTTTGTTAACATGGTTGACTCATAATGTTCTTTTGGTATGGCCAACTTTGTTATAATTTGAATGACCTATCTTGTATATAATTATAGTGTGTGTTTTGAAAAAAATTAGAGTGAAGTGTATGAGAAAGTGAAGATCTATAAGCAGAGTTTTGGAAGAGCAGAGTATAGTTTATGAGGTTTCTATTTTTGAGACCATGGAAGAGAATTAAAGGGAAAAATAGTGTATTTCTAAATTTGATATAGTTGTGTATGACAACCACATTATCAAGATAACTTCTCTTTATCTATTATGGAGAGTTGTATGTACCTTGTCCTTAGGATAGTGAGTCTTAGGTGCAAGTCTAGAGTAGTGAGCTTGTATCTATATTTAGTGTTGTATGGGCAGTGAGCCTCTAGTTTCAAGTGTAGAGTAGTGAGCTCCTACTATCTTTGTAATCAAACTATATATCAATCATTTTCCTTTGTGGGAAAGTGTTGACCATGGTTTTCCCTAGTTTGGATTTTCCACGTATAAAAAAATACTGGTATTGTTGTGTTGTTGTTTTAGTTCATTATTTTTTAAAAATTTTATGAGGTGAATATTTAGGATAGTTGATTAATTAAATGAAATCTTTTTTTTATGTTGATTCAACTCCCCCTCTCAGCATCTGACGAGTGTTCAATAAAGAACCCTCTACTTGCTTGTAATTGAGAGCTTGCTAACATGTGTTGAGGTGTTGTCATTTTTGTGTCAACCCTCTATTACGACTATGAATATGTTTAGATATAGTTGAATCTATGATGTAAACAAGATGTGATGATTCTCTAGTATTGGTATGTTTCTCTATTGTTGATGTCCACATATTTGGTGTTGATGTCTATATGTTGAGCTTAGTGATGTGGCTACAATGTGTTGTAATGTATTTATAACAACATTGGTTGATGATGGTGTCACTACTATGAGAATTTTTTTTTATTTGCATTTATAATCAAAGTTGTTATGATGTCAATGCAATAAGTTTGAATGTCAACCATTGTTTGTGTTGACAGTGATGTGTTAGAGAATAAAGTTTAAGATGAGGATTATAATCATTGAAACAATAAGCTATGTGATGAGGATTATAAGTATTCAAATAAGGATTAGAAGCATGACCAGTGTGTATATGTATGTATGGTTCTACAAGTTGTTTCAGTAACTCTAAAATTGCTTTTGGATTTGTTAGGACTATTCTCAGAAAGTATTTCATATTTCAAACTTGGTCTTTTATCGCGTAATTATGTTCAAAGCTTTGTCATTTCATGTAAAAAGGGTTCAAATTATGTTAAGTCCTCAAGTTGTCACTTTTTAGGCTTAATCGTGCAATCACGATGTTTCTTTTAAGTGATCTTTTGGTTGCGTGAGTGAGCGATTTATTAGTTTGTTAGTGGTCGCACAATTGCAACATTTTTATGGTGAGTTGACTTAGTTGTGCGAGCGAGCGAATAATTTTTCAAAAGTGTTTATCACACAGTCATGGTGTGTCTTTAACTTCAAGTTTTCAGACTGCGAGTGTGTGAGTTGAGGAGTTTTAAGTCATCGCTCACTCGCTGAGGTCTTTGGTCTGTCGGTTTCTACCTGTGCGAGTGAGTGAGCAGTCTAGAAGATGTCTATCACACAATTGCATTCTATTTCTATTAGTATCTTTTTATCCCACGAGTGTGCGAGTGAGGAAAATGTTAGGTTAATCACTCACTCACTGAAATCTTTTGTTCTATGTCTTTTACTACGCGAGTCAAGTTCTGTCTATGAGTAATCGATCACTCGCTAAGGATTTTATCTAATGTCTTTTTGTTGTGCGAGCTGGCAACACATTCTTTATAAGTGCTTATATGTTGTTATCACATAGTCACGTTGAAGATTCATTCAGAGCATTTGGTATTGCGGGTGAGCGATGGAGGAAATGTTTGAGCTCTCGCACACTCGTGAGTAATAAAGATCAAGACAGATTTGCATGGCGAGTGCGCAATTGAAGGAAGTTCAATGAAGAAAATAGTGTCATCGCTCACTCATAGATGGTTTGCTCACTTAAGATATTTCTGTGCGAGCATGCAACCAGGTGTGTTTTGAGTCATCGCTCACTCGCCAATAGTTGGCTATTAAATATTTTTAGCATGCGACTGTGCGACCAAAAGGAAAAGAGAAATCATCTCTCAGTTGTGATGGATGATTTGCTTACAATTTTCATCAGTGAGTGCGCAACCAAAGAAGATTTGCCTGTCAGTGCTCAGCCGCGGTGTATCGGCAGTTACTGTTTTTCAAGTTGTGAGTATGCGAGTAAAGGATTTTATGATTGTCGCTCACTCGCTAAGGCTTAGTGGTTATAAAAAATGAACAGCGAGTGAGTGAACTGGTTAGTAATATGTTCTCAAAGAGGCTATCGCTCACTCACAAGGTATAAAAGATCAATTCAAAAGGATGCTGCGAGTATGTGACAAGGTAAAATTTCAAGCAGTTGTTTAGTCATCGCTCACTCGCGAAGTTTCAAGAATGATGAAATAAAGCAATGCGAGTGCGCGATTGAGAAGGATAAAAGACATCAAAGGCTACCACTCACTCACTGGATGATTAAGGTCAAGTCATAAGGGTGTTGCGAGTGCATGATAGGGTAACATAAAGAGATTTTTTCGCTCACTCACATAAAATGTTTTGAACATTGGATTTGTACAGCGAGTGTGCGATCTTCTGCCATCTGTCTTGTTCCCGATTTTAAATGCAAAAAGGGAAAAATATACAGTTGTTCCAGCGAGGATACGCAAGTTTGAATTGATGGAAGCACTAGTTGCAGAAGCTAATGGCTAGTTTTTGCAAGCGTGAGAAGTTGCAATAAAGAAGACAAGTTGTCAATGGGATGGGCTATAAGTGTAACTTATTTTCTTGAATTCTACACAATTCTCATTTTCTGCTTTCATAACTTTCTAAGAGAATTGCATAGTATATTGTTTGAGATAAATTTTCAGAGGACAAGATGAGTCAGGATACCACAAGCGCAGCTTCTAAGGGAACTAGAAAGAAAACAGCGGCAATGAAGAAATAATCAGAAGAATTTATAGACCTCTTGCCAGGGACATCTAATGCAAACAGTGTAGATTGGGAAGAATGGATGGATAAATGGCGCCAATGCAGAAATCCTGTCACACTCAATTATTTTGGTAATGCTCTATTTCATTACTTTTGGAACAATAGGGTTAAGTTAGTCCCTATTTGTAACCCGTGGAATTTGAATATGGAAAAATTGATTGTTCGGGATGTTTATGTTGATGTGGATTTAATAAAAGAATTAGCTAAAATTTATTGTCTAGTAGCCAGAGTAATTAGAAAGAAAAACAAAGAATCCATAGTGGCTATAAATAGAAGGACAGTGTCTGAGGTTTTCAAAATTCACAGTGCAATCTGTACTGAAATTGATTTAGACAAGATACACGTTGATTATGAAAGAAGGGAGAAACAGATAAAGAAACATAAGATGCCTAGACTCATGCCTAGAGTAGACATAAGTTTGGTGTTATTCCTAGACAACGTGAAGCCTCCTTTTGACTTATCTTTGTTCCACAACTATATCAAATGCACAGTTTATCACTTAAGCAAAGTCCTAGGTTTTGATGCAGATTCAACCACACATGCTTACATATTAATGATGGACATGGATATTCAGCTTCTAGAGGTTGATATTGATTATGATTATGTAAGGTATATTGTTGATGCCATACATACAACATTGGTGGAGATACAATAGGATGTGCCTTTTCCTACCTTCAAGCATTACTCACATTTGATGTTCTTAATTTTATACTACAACAGGGATAAGATGGAAAAGGAGCTAGAATTGTATGATTTAGATTATGGGGTCGAAATGCCTATTCAAAGATGGACCCAGGTATGGGATAGTGATTCTAAGGACTCTTCTTTTGTTTTTTTCCATAATTGGATGGTTGATCCAATCTTAAATATGTTGGGGGTAAAAGGGGAAAGGTTGTCAACTAATGTTAAGAGATTGTTGAGACCATGGGCTATCATTCAGGGCTGATCTGTTGCCCATAATTGGGGAGACTTATTTTTCTTTGACCAATTCACTATAATTAGGGTTTATGGTTGTTCACAACTACCCCATGTTATCCCTCTATTTGTTCCACTTAGAATTGCCTTTTTAGAATTTATTTGGAAAATTACATGGGTAGATAAAGAATACCTAGAAGGGCATAAGAAGGGTACATTTACCCCAAGGTTATGGGTGGGATATGATTTTTCTATAGGGAAGAAAACCTTTGAACAGATCAATGGATTTTTAAAGCAATACAGACTATCAACCACACTGTCAAGGTTCTGTGATCCATAACAATTCATTAAGATAGCCTTAAAGGGTATGACTCATTGGCAATAGGTGAGAGATCATGAAGCGTTGGATGAGGAAGATGTTGTGAGAAATAGAGTGAACAAAGTTGAGGTTCAGGAGACAAGAAGAAAGTAGAAATATCTTATGAGAGTTGAAGATGAATGGAAAGAATCAGATAAATCTTTATCTGGATTTTTTCCAAACACCCCATACTTGCAGAGAATTGAGAAGATGTTGGAATCATATGATAGATTAATGGCACAAGTGCGAAATTGTAATGTTGAAGATGAACAATCTCAGGGGTCTCCACACATAGCATCTTTGCATGATGAGGAACATGTGGAACATCATGAAGAAGAAGAAGAAGGAGAAGAGGTTGGTGAAGAAGCTACTTCTGCTAGGGAACCACCTAGCAAGAAACAAAAAAATAGAGCACAGAATGGTGAAAGCTATAAAAAGCATGGCTAAGGAAGTAGTAAAAGAGCATGGAAAGTACTTCAGAAAAATCAAGAAACAATTGCAAAAAGTGCCAAAGGATGAAAGCCAGGGAGAGAATGAATTGATCTTAAGTACAGAAATGGATGAAAGGGTAATGATGGCCAGTGAATTCATTAAGGATGATGACTTTATCAAATCAAAAGAATTTAAGAGTTTCCTGATTAAGCTAAAGCAACAAGATTTAAGATAGAACTTAATAAAAGAGGAAGGATAAGAGGAAAAGAATGAGGAGATTGTAAAGACACTTCAAGAGTATGACCCTAGAAGTGAGCTAATAACTATGGAGTAGGCAAGAATTTTGGTACAAAATAGTGGAGTATTGTTGATGCTTGACTGCGATTTACAGTCTACTTTCATCATCGATCATATTAGAAGACAGGAAGAACTTGAAAAAGATGATGTGTTAAGAGGATCAGGTTTTGATCTTAAGTCCAAAACTTTGGCTCTCTGGTCCCTTGCTCCTACTACACATAAGCCTCTAGTTCTGATTATTAGAGAAGAGAAAAAAGCAGATAGGATGATCTGGAACTTATAGAACACCAGTGAAACTGAGATTTCCCAACTTATGACCCAAGTTTCATTTATGAATTTTTCAAAAATAGAGGACTTATCCAAAAGTTATGAACGGACTTTTGGTCAAATGATGGATTTGGCCAAGAAGCATGAAGAGGTTATGGTTCATAACCATACTTTGGAAGAAGAAATAGAGAAATTAAAGAAAGAATTGGATGAAAAGAGGACAGATGAAATTCCTCAGGTGGTTGAGAAGGAAAAGATAGATGTTGCAACAGAAATAGAAGGTGACTTAGCATCAGCAGAAGGCCAGACAAAAGAGCTATCAAAAGAGAAAAATTACTGTGTTGTGTTTGTTGTCCTTGCTATCCTACAACACTAGGTTAATGTGTTAAAAAAAAAGACTGAAATGGTGCACACTTTGTATGGATCATTACATAAAGCTTCCAAGACAGCTGCAAAAGCCATGACATTTTGTGAGCCAACTTTCAAAACTTTTTCATGAAGAAAAAGGTTGATAGATAAGTTAAAGACAACAATGTTGTATAGTGATTATTTCCTAGATAAAGTAACAGAAACCATTGAGATGGTAAATTATCTTAATTTTACTTATGCATTCTTTAATGGTAAAGGTGAACTGATTAATAATAAGTTGCATATATTTGGTGATCAATTTCCTTCACTTGTGCCTAAGATCTATGATGATGTCGATGCTTTGAAACCATAGCCAAAATGGGAGAAGGAGTTTTATGAAATATGGAAGACTAATCATGTCAAACACAACTTGGAGAAGGACACAGATGCAAGTTACTAAAATAATGTGATTGAAAATTTGTTCAAAGTTGAGGTAGACATGACAAAATTCATTACATAGGTGAAAACAACTATAGATGCTAGGTGGAAAAAAGCCTTGGCTAAGCTGGAGTAGGAGAATACTTTTGATTAGCCCGCCTCCAAAGAAGTGAACAGGTGGGAAGAAAAGCTAAAAGGATAGAAAGATATTTTCAAAGTAGCAATCAATTCTGGTCAAACTTCGTAGATCTTATGCCACCCGTGTTCTATTTCAAAGTGGTTATTTTGTCAGTTTTAAAGTTGTTGCAACATTTTGTAATTCTTCCCATGTAGTTGGAAGCTTGTTGCATCCTTAGTTATAAAAGTATTCCAAGACTACTGGGAAAGGGATAGTCATTTTTTACATTTGGAAATATAATTATATTGTACAAACTTTGGTTTGAGACCAATTTTAATAAGGGTTTTGAAAGCTTAATGTTGAATGTAATTAACTCTTTTTGATATGAATACAAATGGAATCCATCAACAATTTCTAAACTTATGATGAGTAATTGTCTTCATTATTATGTTCTGAGTTTTGTTTAAACTGAGTAATTAATGATTGTTCAATTTATATCTCTGTTAGGCAGATTTTGAAATTGTCTTAGGGGTTCTTTCAAGGAACAATTAAATTTCCTTAGGGTTATTTCAGTGAAACTTGGGGTATATAATAAATATGATGATTATTTTAGCACATGTGTGAGGGTTGATATACAAGGTATATCTATTTTCTGTTTAGATCTGTAGTTGTTTTTAAGTTTATGTTTATGGAAAATGGTTATAAATGTTCAGAATGAATCTGATGCTCTAGGATAAAACACTAGTCTTCTATTCATTTGGAGTGGGTGGCTATCACCATAAAATTGATCTTTATTATTTTGTTTTAGTTTGTCAAATAAGTATTACAGAAGTTCAAATTTGTAACTCCACTATGCACTTGATGGAATAAATTGTCATAATTTGAATATCCCAAGTGAAAAAGGGTAAACCCACCCAAGGTTGTGGAACTCAAAGTGTAGAGGGTTTGAAAACCCTTTTTATTTCATTATGTTTCTTGCTTGATCAGTGTTGGGATAATAGAGCAAGCTTACTGCAAGTATTTTATGTGCTAGGAAGAAAAGGAACTAACAGAAAATGGTGACTCTACTGGGGAATTTCAAGGAATACATCCAAGGGTTAGTTTGAAGCTCTCATTTTATGAATGTCAAAATGCTTGAAATACAATTTATGAAATCATAATCTGTATGCTATATCTCATTGTTGTATGCTTTACTGTCATTTTCAAAGTGAAATCTCTTTATTTTATTCTCAATAAGATTTGGGTGGCGACTCCGAGTAATTGGTTATAGTGTTTCTAAGGGGAGCATTAGCAGATCAAGTGTTAGGAGATTTCATTTTGGTTAGGATAAAGAATACAAAGGCATACACAAAGGACCACCCTCAAGTTTTATCAGAGAGTGATGTTCTTAAAAATCTTAG
This sequence comes from Thuja plicata, assembly GCA_018584345.1. Taxonomy (NCBI): domain Eukaryota; kingdom Viridiplantae; phylum Streptophyta; class Pinopsida; order Cupressales; family Cupressaceae; genus Thuja; species Thuja plicata. Next base: position 2,700,583 of record MU227326.1, on the reverse strand, counting down.
AAGAAATTATTCTAGGAAGGGAGATTCTCACAATAACACTTATTGGAAACCTAGGTCTGTAGGTTCAAGTCAGCCTTTAGGTACAATTCCTGAGAAATACATAAGTGTACCTTTGAGTCCTGAGTCTAAAACTATGGGTTATTATGATGATTTGTTTGATACCCCTGCACCAAAGAGTGTATTACAACAAAAAGGGGGAACATTAGACCAATACATGGGGAATTTTTCTCCAAATTCATCTGATATCTCTTATGAACGAGTGGAAAATCAAGGGGAGTGTAATCTGATGAATATATATGATTCTTCTAGTTCTGACATAGAAGAATTCCTTAGAGATAATGACCTTTTGAAAAAGGAACTGAAAGAACTAATTCTTATCAAACAGGGGAACAATAAGGCTAGAGAAGAGAAAATTGTAAATGTTATTACTGAAAGAGAAAAATTGAAAAAGTGGGTTTCCCAATTGAAATTGACAGATTAGGGTGCAAAAGAAGGATTCCATGGTTTAAATAAAGAACTTTTTTGAGATGTAGATACCCTGAGAAAAGAATGCAAAGAGAGAGAACACATGTTGAAGAAAAGTTTTTCTGAGAATAAGGAACCTTTATTGAGATAGATTCTTACTTATGAAACTAAAAAAAACTCCTAAGGGTCAAACTTCTTCACAAGATACACTAGAGACTAATGATAGACGAGCAACCTCTGATAGAGGAAAATAAAAGGTCACTAGTGTACAATTTTCCGAGCCTCATATTGAAGGAGGAATGTCTCAAAATATTTTCTCACTTGATATGGAATTGGAGAGGGCTAGAAAGGCCAAAGATGATATTGCAAAACAACTAGAGAAAGTAGAATTAGAAGCTGCCTCTGCAGAAATGAAAAGAAAATTTGCTTTCTTAAATGCCTCCACTCACACTAATGTGATAAGTAATACTACCTCAGCTGGTCAAACCATGCTTGGATCTACTTCTAGGACTCAAAATACTAATGCAAATGCCCAGATGTTGGGTGCAGCTCAAGGAGTTGCATCACAGTCAGGAGTTGCATTACAGTCTGGAGGAAGTGGACTGGGTGGCACTAGTAGTCATCAATCTTGGCAAAAAATTTCAGAGAAGGCCTATTCATTTGGAAATATATAGGCAACTATTTTTTGATGGTATCCCAGGTCAGCCTAATGCTATCCCTAATGAGATTGGAGATAAGATTCCCAAATTTAGTGGGAACAATGCTATAAGAGGTGAAGAGCATATGAAAGTATTCACTGATATAATGAATGATTATGAATTTGAAAATGAGGATGTTGTGATGAAGTTATTTGTACAATCATTGATTGAGGATGCAAGAGACTGGTACCGAGGGTTGCCTGATAATAGTATTTATTCATGGGATGCGTTTGTTAGATGTTTCAAAGAGCAGTATGGTGATAAGATAAACTCTAGTTTCATGTTAAATGAGTTCAAAAACATTAAGAAGTTTCAAAATGAGAGCATTTATGAGTTCAATATAAGATTTCAAAAGGCCATGTATAAATTGTTTCAAGTATTGAGATTGGATGAGAATGTTTGCCTCACCACATATTATAATGCTTTGGATGGAAAGACAACCTACTTGATGAGAGATAAAGATCCTCATACCATGAAGGATGCCTATAAATGGCCATAAACATAGAAAGTAACAGAAGAGCTTCTGGCAAGCTTGGTAAAAGAGATGATACCAGACTCTAGAAAGAGTCAAAAGGATAGCCCACTAAAAGTCCCAAAGAAGAAGATAAAATGGATGCATTGGTAAGTGTGGTAAAAGATCTTGCTGCAAAGGTTGATAAAAATGAAAAGGGGTTCCAAAATAATAGACAACAATATCAAAGGCAAGAGAAGTCTTATAGGTTGCAGGATTTTCCTTACAAGACTAACTGGAAAGATGGTAAGCCTGTACCAGAAGAACCAACTAATGCAAAGAATAGAGATGTTCTTGATCCATTGAAAAATAATAATACATACAATGTTGTGAATAATCCCTAGTGTATGGCTTGAAATATGCCTCATTCCCCTTTTCAGTGTGCAGTGGCTCAAGTGTTGACAAAATCACATGGAAATATTGGAACTCAAGAAAGCCAGAATGATAATAAAACTTTAGCCACTATGCCTCCTTTTACTATTGAGCGTGATGATGGTTAATCAGAAGATGAATCACAAGGAAATGTGCAATTCATAGTTAATGTTGCAAATACCAAATTGGAACGTGTTCAGCTTCAGACACCCATGATGAGGAGGTATGATCTCTTACCATTGCTATAGCAACTCAGGCAAGGAGTTCATATCACCTTTGAAATAGACAAGTTAATCAAGGTGAGATCAAGCCTGGCTCACTATGTATCAAAGAAGTTACTGATGAAGAACCTACACAAGATGTGGGTAAAATGGAAGAAAATAAGACACAAAAAAGAACCTAAAGATACTTATGTTAAAGGAATTAAAGTTGCTCAAATGAATGAACAAAAAACCAGACAACTCAAGGAAAATAGAGGTAAATTTTCTTCTGAGACTGTGTTAAGTTTTCCAACTTTTGATATGAAACAAGCATTAACTCAAATGAAGGTGTTTGTTCCCTTAGTTGAGATGTTGAAGATAAAAGAACACCGAGAAGCTATTTTTTTATTGCTTTTAGCTTTGCCTGGTATATGTGTTTTAAATTATGAGAGTAAAGAATAACAAAATGAACCCCAAATCTGTGTTGGGAGTGTAATCACCCATGAATCTTTTCAAATTGATCCTTTTTATGTGACACTCCTTGTAAATAATATGTTGTTGAAGAACTGTATGATATATTATGGGGTTGCTGCTAATGTGAGTACTTATAGTGTGATGAAACAATTGGGTTTGAAGGTGGACACTTCTTTTGGTAAGTGTTATGCTATGGAAAATAGGGAAGTGACTATTATAGGAACCCTAAAAGAAATAGAAGTGAATCTTGTTGCATACCCTAAGGTCATCTTTAAAATAGATGTTGTTGTGGTTGACTCTCCACCTCACTATGGGATGCTTTTATCAAGGCAATGTGTTGCATCCATTGGAGGACATGTACAGTTGGATCTGTCCTTTGCTACTAGTTTTGTGAATGAAAGAGAAGTTAAGTTATTTCAAGAGCCTAGAGCTCCTATGTATGTTGAAAAGATTGAACTAAGCATGCTGAATTGTTTTGTGGATGTAGATATGCAGAATTTCAGAGTCGAAAAGATTCAACCTCAGTTAAGAAATACTGACCCCATAATAGAGGAATTGGAATTGCAACAAAATGGATTGTGGAAAATGTATTTTGAAGGAGCTTGTTCAAAAGAAGGGTTAGGAGCTGGCATATTATTTGTGTCTCCATCAGGTATGACTTTCAAGTATTCTTTTTTGTTGGCTTTCCAATGTGCAAACAACACAGTTGAGTATTACTATTGGGGTATACAGTTGAGCATTACTATTGGGGTTAGAGGTAGCATCCAAGCATGGTATTAAGTTATTAAGGGTTTTTGGGGATTCAGAATTAGCCATATCTCAAGTCAGATCAAAATATGCTACCAAAAATGATAGGTTGAAACAATAAAAGCATGCTGTTTGGGATAGCATTGAATTTTTTTATGCATTTTCCATTGAATGGATAGAGAGATATAAAAATATCATGGTAGATTTCTTGGCTAATGTTGCTATGAAAAATGATGACCTGACATTGGCAGGAATTTCTATTATAGAGATTAAGACTAGGCCTGTTATCCGTGATAATGTATATAATTCGCAGGTTTTTGAAAATGATGATGATATCCTTACATTTATTTAGTGTGTAGACAATTATGAAGGCTAGATCAATTGACTGTAACAATTTGGTAGAGATTATTCATGGAAAGGAAACAATATTTGGTAATGAAATTGTGCAATTGCAAACAAATGAGATTCCTAAGGGATTGACTCAATTACAAGGAATGTTTACTGATAATGATAGTCACATGTGCCAAAAGTCTACAACTAAAATGGATGAATTTAAGGAAATAAACTTAGGATCAAGCTCTGATCCCAAACTTGTATGTATTGGAAAAAAGTTGGCCCCTCATGTAAGAACAAATTTGATCAATTTGTTGAAAAGGTATAAACATGTTTTTGCTTGGTCTTATGAAGACCTTAAGGCTTATAGGGAAGATCTCTTCCAGCATGAAGTTCCATTGAAAAATGATGTCAAGCCTTTCAGGTAGAGGCAAAGGCCAATAAATCCATTAGTGCCCCCCAAAATGCAGCAAGAATTAACAAAACTTAGAGATGCTGAGATAATAAAGCCAATCAGACATTCCTCTTGGGTATCTAATCTGGTGCTGGTCAAAAAGAAGAATGGTGATATCAAATTATGTGTAGATTTCAGAAATCTGAATGTAGCCTCTTTAAAAGATAGTTATTCCCTACCTAATATGGAGGCAATGCTGCAAAGAGTTACTGGTTGTGAAATCTTATCCATGATGGATAGATTTTTTGGTTATAACTAGGTGTTGGGTCAGGAGTCTGAACAGTTCAAAATAACATTCACTACCCCATGGGGTACGTATGTTTATGTGAGGATGCCATTTGGTCTGATGAATGCAGGAGCTACTTTCCAAAGAGCCATGGATGTGGCTTTTAGAGAATTTATAAATATAATTATGGTTGTGTACCAAGATGATCTGACTACATATTTTGAGAAAGCTGAGGAGCACTATAAACATTTGGAAAATATTTTTGCTAAAGCTTTGGAATATGGGATTTCATTAAACCCGAAGAAGTGTCACTTTGTTGTGACAAAAGGTAAATTAGTAGGACATATAGTCTCAAAAGAAGGAGTCAGAATTGACCCTGATAGGGTAGAGGCTATTAACAAAGTTTTACCTCCCAAGAACATCAAAGGTGTACAGTCTTTCCTAGGAAAGGTGAACTTTGTAAGAAGATTCATTGCCAACTTTGCAGAAATAGTGAAACCCATAGTAAAATTGTTGAAGAAGAATGCTAAATTTGATTGGGATAAAGAGGATTAGTTGGATTTTGATGAAATAAAAGTGGAAATTCAACAAGCACTAGTTCTAAGATCCCCTAATTATGAGAGACCTTTCTCTTTATTTTCTTTCACTTCATTTCATACTATTGTTGCAGTGTTGTTGTAGAAGGATAGTGAAGGGTTTGAACACCCTGTCGCATTTTTTAGTAAGTCTCTGTAGGCAACAGAATTAAATTATGAGATAATGGAAAAGAAAGATTATGCTTTGGTCAAATTAGTCAAGGTTTTCAGGCCTTACCTAGTTTGTGCAAAAGTGACTTCTTATGTCCCACATGCAATTGTGAAAGACATTATCTCAATCTGAAGAAACTAGAAAGAGGTGAAGATAGATCAACAGGATTCAGGAATTCAACCTGGAAATTCAAGTTAACAAATTGGTAAGGGGTTTGGGCTTGGCTAAACTCACGACTAACACAAACATGGAGTTGGCTCAGATAAACAATGTACAGATAGTAAGTATGAATCACACTAAGATAGAGTTGAAATCATGGTATATTGATATTGTGTTCTTCCTAAAAAATTCTAAATTTCTAGAGCACATGTTAGATGCACAAAAAAGGACTCTTAGGCTGCAAGCTCAAAGATATGTATTAGTGCAGGGTGATTTTTTTTGCAAGAACATGGATGGAATCTTGTTATTGTGTTTGGATGAGTCACAATCCAAGAGAGTTTTGGGTGAAATGCACAATGGTGTTTGTGGAGGGCATTACTCTGCAAAAACCACATCTCATAAAATAATCAGGGCTAGTTTTTATTGGCCCTCTCTTTTCAAGGACACTCAAAATATTGTACAAAGATGTGAACTTTTCCATAGGTTCTCTTCTAAAATGAAATTTTCAAGAGCATTGTTGTTGAATCCAATGACTATGGAAGCACCTTTTTCCCAATGGGGCATTGATTTTACTGGAGAGTTTACAAAAAAGTCAATGGAGGCCACAGTTGGATTCTTGTGGCTACAAATTATTTTACCAAATGGATAGAAGCAATCCCATCCAAGAAGGCAACCATCAAGGTGGTAATGGATTTCTTAATGGATAATATTTTGACTAAAGTTGATGTGCCTACTAGAATAATCATGGACAATGCCATGTGTTTTAGATCGGAGGAGTTTAAGGACTTCTGTGCAGATTATGGCATTGTTGTATCTTATTCTTCGCCATATCATCCTCAAGAAAATGGGTAGGCTGAGTCTAGAAATAAAATCATAATGAAGATCATTAAGAAGATTTTGGAAAAGAATAAGAAGTATTGGCACTCAAAGTTGAAGTTAGCCCTTTAGGCTGACAAGGTAGCAGTAAAGAGAGCAATAGGGGTTCCCCCTTTTGAAATAGTCTATGGAATTCAGGAAAGAATGCCTTTGAATAATTTGTTATTTGTCTATAAGTTTATGCAAGAAGAGTAATTTGAGATGCAAGAACCCATGATGGATAATATGGTCCAATTGGTGGAATTGGAAGAAATAAGGGCAGAAGCACATAAAATAAATCTGAGAATCCAACAACAATTTAAGTACTTGTTTGACAAAAGAGCGACTGAAAGAAAGTTTTAGATAAATGACATGGTACTCCAATGGAATGCAAGAAAAGAAGAAAAGGGAAAACATGGTAAATTCAAATCATTATGGATGGGCCCCTTTGGAATCCAGAATTTTCATGGTCAAGACTCATATTCTCTCAAGGATTCTGATGGTAAGATACAAGAATTGCCAATGCATGGACAATTCCTGAAGTATTATTTCTCATAATTCTACTTTTCCATGCATAGTAGTTTAGGTTTCCCTATTTTAGGTTTTTTTTTTGTTGTGTGTGTATGTACAGCTCTGTTTTAGGGTTTTGGTCTACATCCCAAAGTTTTGGATTCTAATGTTAATCTTGCAATTAACTTTCCCCAGACGGAGCCATTGTTAGCACTATTCTCTAAAAGTATTTCATATTTCAAATTTGGTCATTTCCTGCGTAATTATGCTCAAAGATTTGTCATTTCATGTAAAAAGGGTTCAATTATGTTAATTCCTCAAGTTATCACTTTTTAGGCTTAATCACGCAGTCACGCAATTTCTTTTAAGTGATCTTTTGGTTGTGCGAGTGAGTGATTCATTGGTTTGCCTGTAGTCACACAATCATGACATTTTTATGGTGAGTTGACTTAGCTGTGTGAGTGAGCGACCGAGTTGTCAAAAGTGTTTATCGCGTAGTCGCGGTGTGTCTTTAACTTTAAGTTTTCAGACTATGAGTGTGCGAGTTGAGGAGTTTTAAGTTATCGCTCACTCGTCGAGGTCTTTGGTTTGTCAGTTTCTAGCTGTGTGAGTGAGCGAGCAGTCTAGAATATGTCTATCGCACAATCGTGGTTTATTTCTATTAGTAGCTTTTTAGCCCGCGAGTGTGCGAGCGAGGAAATGTTAGGTTAATCGCTCACTCACTGAAATATTTCACTTTATGTCTTTTACTGCGCGATTCAAGTTCTGTCTATGAATAATCTCTCACTCGCTGAGGATTTTATCTAATGTCTTTTTGTTGTGTGATCTGGAGACACATTCAAGATTCAAAGGATTTCTTATATGTTGTTGTCGTGTAGTCACATTGAAGATTCATTCAAAGCATTTGGTATTGCGAGTGAGCGATGGAGGAAATGTTCGAGCTCTCGCACACTCACGAGTAATAAAGATCAAGACAAATTTGCATGGAGAGTGCGTGACTGAAGGAAGTTCAATGAATAAAATGGTGTCATTGCTCACTCACGGATGATTTTCTCACTTAAGATATTTTTGTGCGAGTATGCGACCAAGTATGTTTTGAGTCATCACTCGCTCGCCAATGGTTGGCGGTTAAATATTTTTGGCATGCAACTGTGTGACCAAAAGGAAAAGAGAAATCATCGCTCAGTCACGGTGGATGATTCACTTAACATTTTCATTAGTGAGTGTGTGACCAAAGAAGCTTTTTATGTCAGTTTTCAGTCACAGTGTATCGACAATCAATGTTTTTCAAGCCGCAAGTATGCGAGTAAAGGATTTTATGACTGTCACTCACTCGCTAAGGATTAACGGTTATCAAAAAATGGACAGCGGGTGAGTGACTCAGTTAGTAATATGTTCTCAGAGAGGCTATCGCTCACTCGCGAGGGATAGAAGATCAATTCAAAAGGATGTTGCGAGTATGAGACAAGATAAAATTTCAAGCAGTTGTTTAGTCATCGCTCACTCGTGAAGTTTCAAGCATGATGAAATAAAGCAATGCGAATGCGTGATTGAGAAGGATAAAAGACATCAAAGGCTAGTGCTCACTCGCCGGATGATCAAGGTCAATTCATAAGGGTGTTGCGAGTGCGTGATAGGGTAAGATAAAGAGATTTTTTCACTCACTCACACAAAAGGTTTTGAACGTTGGATTTGTACAGCGAGTGTGCAATCTTCTGCCATCTGTCATGTTCCCAGTTTTAAATGCAAAAAGGGAAAAATATAGAGTTGTCCTAGCGAGGATACGCAAGTTTTAATTAATGGAAGAACTAGTTGTAGAAGCTAACGACTGGTTTTTGCAAGCGTGAGAAGTTGCAGTAAAGAAGACAAGTTGTCGATGTGATGGGATATAAGTGTAACTTATTTGCTTGAATTTTGCACAATTCTCATTTTTTTCTTTCATAAATTTTTGAGTAAATTGAAGAGTATTGTCTGAGATAAATTTTAAGAGGGAAAGATGAGTCAGGCCACCACAAGTGCAACTTCTAAGGGAATTGGAAAGAAAACAATGACAGTGAAGAAATAATCAGAAGAATTTATGGACCTCTTTCCAGGGACTTCTAATGCAAATAGTGTAGATTGGGAAGAATAGATAGATAAATGGCGCCAATGCAGAAACCCTGTCACACTCAATTATTCTGGTAATTCTCTATTTCATTACTTTTGGAATAATAGGATTAAGTCAGTCCCTAGTTGTAACCCGTGGAATTTGAATATGGCAAAATTGATTATTTGGGATGTTTATGTTTTTGATTGCTGGTAAAAATAGGCTTTAAGGGGACCTGAAACCCCTTACAAGAAAAGCATAGAAATAGGCAGCTAAAAATAGACTAAATTGAAATAGGACTAAGAGCCAGCCCGCATATCCAGACAAGAATAAAAATCCAGGACAAAAAAACCATAAACCACCAAACTTCTCTAGTAACCAGAAACCAAAAGACGCAGCACCAACCAAAAAGATAGGGGAACGCCAGAGTCAAGCCAACTGCACCAGAGTGTCCTCCACTACATTCTTTGCTTCAGTAACCTTTTGATGGCCACGTTGAAATCTGATAGCTCCAAGATCCCATCTCAAATCTTCTTCTTCCTTACAGAGCGCGTGCGCTTTCCCGGGCCCTCAGCATCAATATCCTCTTTATCTTCAACCACAATAGGGGAATCCATTTCAGTTTTTATGGAGTTAAAACACTCCATAGTCATGCTCATGAAGACATTATTGTCCATCATGTGTTTCTTCATAGTATTCTACAAGGTTTCAAGATTCTCATGCAGAGATTGCAAATTTTTCCCATCCTTAGCATTCTGATTACCAGCCATCACCGTCGACCCAGATTTTATAAGATCGACACGAGCTGACAAAGATCTATAGTTGAGATGAAGACTTTTGATTTCTTTAAAAACCCATTTCATCAGATGAAATGAGTACATTGACATAGCTTTAGTAGTTTGAAGAACCCCAAATGGGGGCTCGATCTTGTCATCCATGTCCTCTTGGAGAAGCTAGACATTCCGCTCATGCATATCAACCAACCTAGAAAAATGGATATTCTTAGAGGAGGTAGGGATAGCTTCTTTATCAATATTGTCCTGTTCAGGATGTTAATGTTGATGTGGATTTAATAAAAGAATTAGCTAAAACTTACTGTCCAATAGCCAGAGTAATTAGAAAGAAAAACAAAGAAGCCCTAGTGGCTATAAACAGACAGTATCTGAGGTTTTCAAAATTCACGGTGCAATCTGTACTGAAATTGATTTAGACAAGATACACATTGATTATGAAAAGAGGGAGAAACAGATAAAGAAAAATGAGATGCCTAGATTCATGCCCAAACAAGACAAAAATTTGGTGCTAGTCCTAGACAACGCGAAGCCTCCTTTTGACTTAAGAAAAGTCCTAGGTTTTGATGTAGATTCAACCATACCTACTTACTTATTAGTAATGGCCATGAATATTCAGCATCCAGAGGTCAATACTGATTATGATTATGTAGGGTATATTGTTGATGCTATACATACAACACTAGTGGAGATACAACAGGATGTTCATGTGCCTACCTTCAAGCATTACTCACATTTGATGTTCTTAATTTTATACTACAATAGGGATAAGATGGAAAAGGAGGTAGAATTGTTTGGTTTAGAGTATGGGCTCGAAATTCCTATTCAAAGATGGAACTCTTCTTTTGTTTGTTTTCATAATTGAATTGTTGATCCAATCTTAAATATGTTGGGGTAAAAAGGGAAAGGTTGTCAAATGATGTTAAGAGATTATTGATACCATGGGCTATCATTCAGGGCTAGTATGTTGCCCATAATTGGGGAGACTTATTTTTCTTTGAATAATTCACTATAACTAGGGTTTATGGTTGTTCACAACCACCCCATGTTCTTCCTCTATTTGTTCCACTTAGAATTGCCTTTTTAGAATTTATTTGGCAAATTACATGGGTAGATAAAGAATACCTAGAAGGGCATAAGAAGGGTACTTTTACCCCAAGGTTATGGGTGGGATATGATTTTTATATAAGGAAGAAAACCTTTGAATAGATCAATGGATTTTTAAAGAAATACAGACTATCCACCACAGTGTCAAGGTTCTGTGATCCAGAACAATTCATTAAGATAGCCTTAAAGGGTATGACTCCTTGGAAATGGGTGAGAGATCATGAACCCTTGGATGAGGAATATGTTGTGAGAAATAGAGTGAACAAAGTTGAGGTTCATGAGAGAAGAAGAAAGTGGAAAGATCTTATGAGAGTTGAAGACGAGTGAAAGAATCAGATAAATCTTTCTTTGGATTTTTCCCTAACACCCCATACTTGCAGAGAATTGAGAAGATGTTGGAATCATATGATAGCTTAATTGCACAAGTGCCAAATTTCAATGCTGAAGATGAACAATCTCAGGGATCTCCACACATAGCGGGTTCTCATGATGAGGAACATGTGAACATAATGAAGAAGAAGAAGAGGCTAGTGAAGAAGCCACTTATGCTAGGGAACCACATAGCAAGAAACAAAAATAGAGCATGGAATGGTGCAAGATAGAAAAAATCATGGCTAAAGCAGTAGTAAAAGAGCATGGAAAGTACTTCAGGAAAATCAGGAAATAATTGTAGAAAGTGCTAGAGGATGAAGGTCGGGGAGAGAATGAAATGATCTTAAGTACATAAATGGATGAAAGGGTAATTATGGCCAGTGAATTCATTAAGGATAATGATTTTATCAAATCAAAAGAATTCAAGAGTTTCCTGATTAAGCTAAAGCAACAAGATTTAAGATAGAACTTAATAACAGAGGAAGGACAAGAGGAAAAGAATGAGGATATTTTAAAGACATTTCAGGAGTATGACCCTGAAAGTGAGCTAGTAACTGTGGAGAAGGCAAGACTTTTGGTACAAAATAGTGGAGTGATGTTGATGCCTGATTGGGATTTATAGTCTACTTTCATCATTGATCATATTAGAAGATGGGAAAATCCCATGTTCAAGATAGAATTTGAGATAGATGATGTGTTAAGAGGATCAGGTTTTGATCCTAAGTCCAAAACTTTGGCTATCTGGTCCCTTGCTCCTACTACAAATAAGCCTCTAGTTCTGAGTATTAGAGAAGAGAAAAAAGCAGACAGGATGATCTGGAACTTACAGAATACCAGTGACATTGAGATTTCCCAACTTATGACACAAGTTTCATTTATGAACTTGGCAAAAATAGAGGACTTATCCAAAAGATATGAACAAACGTTTGGTCAGATGACGGCTTTGGCCAAGAAGCATGAAGAGGCTATGGTTCATAACCATACTTTGGAAGAAGAAATAGAGAAATTAAAGAAATAATTGGATGAAAAGAGGACAGATGAAATTCCTCAGGTGGTTGAGAAGGAAAAGATTGATGGTGCGACAAAAATAGAAGGTGACTTAGCATCAACAAAAGGCCAGACAAAGGAGCTATCAATAGAGAAAAATGACAATGTTGTGTTTGTTGTCCTTGCTATCCTACAACACTAGGTTAATGTGTTAAAACAAAAGACTAAAATGATGCACAGTTTGTATGGATCAATACTTGAAGCTTCCAGGACAGCTGCAAAAGCCATGACATTTCGTGAGCCAACTTTCAAAACTTTTTCAGGAAGAAATAGGTTGATGGATAAGTTAAAGACAACAATGTTGTATAGTGATGATTTCCCAAATAAAGTAACAGAAACCATTGAGATGGTAAATTATCTGAATTTTACTTATGCGTTCTTTAAAGGTAAAGGTGAACTGATTAATAATAAGTTACATATATTTGGTGATCAGTTCCCTGCACTTATTCCTAAGATCTATGATGATGTCAATGCTCTGAAACCACATCTAGAATGGGAGAAGGAGTTTGATGAAATATAGAAGGTTGATCATGTCAATCACAACTTGGAGAAGGACATAGATGCAAGTTACTGCAATAATCTAATTGACAATTCGTTCAAAGTTGAGGTAGACGTGACAAAATTCATTACAAAGGTGAAAACAACTGTAGATGCCAAGTGGATAGAAGCCTTGGCTAAGCTGGAGCAGGAGAAGACTTTTGATTCGCCCACCACTAAAGAAGTGAACAGGTGGGAAGCGAAGCTGAAAGGATATAAAGATATATTCAAAGCAGCAACCAATTCTGTTCAAACTTCGTAGATCTTATGCCACCTGTGTTCTGTTTCAAAGTGGTTATTTTGTCAGTTTTAAAGTTGTTGCAAGATTTTGTAATTCTTCCCATGTAGTCGGAAGCTTGTTGCATCCTTAGTTATAAAAGGATTCCAAGACTACTAGGAAAGGGATAGTCATTTTTTATATTTGGAAATACAATTATATTGTACAAACTTTGGTTTGAGACCAATTTCGATAAGTGTTTTGAAAGCTTACTGTTGATGTAATTAACTCTTTTTGATATGAATACAAATGGAATCCATCAACAATTTCTGAACTTATGATGAGTATTTGTCTTCATTATTGTGTTCTGAGTTTTGTTTAAATTGAGTAATTAAAGATTGTTTAATTTATATCTTTGTTAGGCAGATTTTGAAATTGTCTTAGGGGTTCTTTCAAGGAAAGATTAAATTTCCTTAGGGTTATTTCAGTGAAACTTGGGGTATATAATGAATCTGGTGATTATTTTAGCATATGTGTGAGGGTTGATATACAAGGTATATCTATTTTCTGTTCAGATCTGTAGTTGTTTTTAAGTTTATGTTTATGGCAAATGGTTATATATGTTCAGAGTGACTCCGATGCCCTAGGATAAAACATTGGTCTTTTATTCATTTGGAGTGGGTGGATATTACCATAAAATTGATCTTTATTATTCTATTTTAGTTTGTCAAATAAGTATTACAGAAGTTCAAATATGTAACTCCACTATGCACTTGATGGAATAAATTGTCATAATTTGAATATCCCAAGTGAAAAAGGGTAAACCCACCCAAGGTTGTGGAACTCAAAGTGTAGAGGGTTTGAAAATCTTGTTTCTATCATTCTATTTCTTGCGTGATCAGCATTGGGATAATAGAGCAAGCTTACAGCAAGTATTTTATGTGTTAGTAAGAAAAGGAACTAACATGATAAGCAATTTTTGCTACAATTTTTTTTTTATCATTGAAGAATGTTGAATGTTTAATTTGCAGATAAGTGTTTGGTTGGTTGCATTAAAGAATGCATTGCATTCCTCTATATTTGGTGCTATGGTATTACATATAGGAACATATATTATACATGTTGTGGATGTTTCACTCCCATCTTATAGGCCCCTCGGCGTATTAACAGTTTGGGTATCTATCAAAATTGGTTTGAAAATGCTCAACATTTCTCAGCATTAATGTTTCTTGTGTTGCGGTTAGAGGGAAGGCTTATAATTTTTTATTATAAGAGTAGAAAAAAGGGTGCTAACCCTTTACAAGGACATGCAAAAAAGGCCACTTAAAATTGGTCAAGAACAAACCACTAACAACAATGGACAAAATATACCACTTACAAGATACTAGTAGAATAGCTAGTAGCCTACATCAAAAGTGGGTAGAAAATTCACCCACAACTTAGGGAAGAGTTTGGGAAGAGGAGTAAGAACATTATTTCCTTTGTTAATGCACAATGGTCTTGGAAATACCATCATTAGGAAAACCATCACATGGGGGATAAATTTGGGAAATCCCCTTTGTGATATTGTTAGTGCAATGAGCAGTGAGTTGACAAGCCAACACATCAACTACCAAAGGTTGGAGTAGAACATGAACAATGGGAAAAGAAGGGTACACAAGGGCATAGGGGGACACACTAGAAATAAGAGGTGGAGTAGTATCCATGGAGATAGAGGATGTCATAGTATCAAAAATTGGAAAAGCATCATCCTTGGAGGAATCATCATCATTCTATGAAGAGGTATCAGAGTAATCAAAAGCCACAATTCCACCAAGTGGCATTGCCTTTTTTATGTAACAGAGAAAAATCAATGGAAAAGTGACCAGTAGAGAAGCACTAATGACAAAAAAAGGGGATACCCTCATAATTCAATGACTAATTTCATGGCCTACCCCCATCCATGAGAACCACATCCCCATGAAGAGGTATGGAGATCTTAATATCAACTAATTTTTTTGCAAAAGTAGAAAGACCCATGGGGGAGGTGGTATCATCCACCTTCAAGAAGAAACTGGTATAGTTTCTAATGTCCTCAAAACAAAAAAAATCTAAAAAATTGCTTATAATGTTTGTGCAATGTCTCAGTTCAAATTTTTGGTTGAGAAGTATACTTTAAGTATGTTTTTGGTGATGTGCTTCATAACTGAATTTCCTGGCCTTTTGGCTATGAAGAATGTTGTATCTAAATGGTTATTGTAGCTTAGATTAATATGAAACATTAAATATGTTCTTGGGAATGATGTTGGATGTCAACATCTCTTTGTGATCCACATAGTAGTGATTGATTGTTTTGGTGTTGCATTGTGTTAGGGGTCAATTTTTGTGATTGTTTATAGTTATCTTTTCAAAAGAGTTTATTCTCTTTCTTGTGTTGCATTATTGATTGCATTGGATGATGTTTTGAGTTGGTTTTAGGTCCCACCTTTGTCATGTGTGGATCTTCATTGAGTGGTTTTATGTTAAAGATATTTTTTGGGGAAACTAATTATAAGCTATACATTACCTTGTTCTCGCTTTAGAGGATGTGCGCCGAGCATGTGTGATGTTAGGGATAACTTTGGATATTGTCTTATGATTTTTTAGGTTCTCTCTATCTCCTAGATAAGACCACTTTCATTGAATTATGTTTTTGGGATTACCTTGTCCCTTTCCCTAGCCAACCTAATTGATGTTTTTCAATGATCTAGATAGTATGTATAGGAGATCAAAATAGTAAAAAGATGTGTGGAGTGTGTATGGATAGAGGAAGATGAAAATTTGAGGTATAAAATGTGTGTGGTGAGATTATTGGTGCAGAATCACCAAATGGTTATTTGATGCATCAGGAGAAGATATATTTAAGGGAGACTATTGTAAGCAATATGTTGAAGGCATATACTTAGTAATTATTCCATGTATCCTGAGTTGAGGCAGTGAGTCTCTTCTACTGGTCCTTTGTATCTTTCTTGGAGATAGTGAGGCTTTGGGGAAAGCCATTAGTATCTTGCCTTGAGACAATGAGTCTTGGCTGCAAGTTTGACAGTGAGCCTCTTTTCAACACTATTCACATATTGTGAGATATTATCATAGTGTTTTTTCCCTCACTGGGATTTCCACATAAATAGAATATTATTTTGTGCATTTTCGTTGTTTTCTTTATCCTTCATTTCTAATGATTTAAGTTACATGTTTTAGTATCAAAGTAAAGAGATTAAGTATTGTTAAATAATGATTCACCTCACCAATCTCCAAATGTGTTCAACAAACCATTTGTATGGCCCATAAGAATTTCTTGATATTGTTGGAAATATTGCATCATTTCTATGATGCATATAATATTTGTAAGGTTTGTTAAATTTTATTTAACAACCTATTATATTAGTGGTACAAATGTTAAGTTGTTAAAATAACTCAACATAATAAGGAAAGTAATTAAAGAGGTTTCCTATAATATAGGATAAGGAATCATATATATTTGTAATATGTATTAAATGATAGTATGGTATTACTTGTTTAACTATTGTAGATTCTATTTATCCCTTCCCATATTTCTAATAGATATTAATTTTCATTTTATCACCCCACCCAGCCATATCATATTAGAATATTAGCCAAATATAATTATCATAGAATTGATAATTAAAAATATATTTTATACTTTTAGGTTGCTTTTATATAGAAAATGTAACAAGATTGGAAGAAATATAAATCTGAAGCTTTTTTATAGTAAACAACCATTCAAAATGTGTAATTTATCATTGTCTTTTGAATGTTTTGGACCAAACATTATCTGATAAATTAAGGTTCCAACTGTGGTTTATAAAATTAGTAAGCTCATGAGAAGTATTCAAGAATTTGTAAATGATTTTAGGAGATAAGTTAATCAATTTAGTTCCATTCAACCATATAATGTTATGGAGGTATTCATCATTCTTTAGGTAATACACGGGGGAAGGGACAATCTTGTAGGCTTCTTTAAGGACAATGTAGGTCCTCAAATGTGTTGGAGGTAAACTATATGCACAACTCAACTCATGTCGTGATTTAAGGTGATGGTTGGAAATAATGTTATGGAAGTATCTTATGCCTTTTAGGTGACTATATTTTGCAAAGAAACCCTAAATAAGTGAAAGGGGTTTCCCTTTACTTGTAAAGTTCCACCATATGGAGATTTTTGGATTTCAAGATTCTGAGTTAGTACATATGAACTCCCCAATTTTCACATGTTCCCTAATATTTTTGCATGCCTTCCATACACTCTTAAAGACATTAGATCCTAAAGGAGAAAATAGGAAATTTCCAAAAAGGATATCATATATTAAGTTGCTTTTATCTCATGGCTTGTTTAGGAACAACATTTTGCATATTATTCCCTATGAGCACTTTCCAAGGTTCTTACTGTTAAATGTAGAATGTTGATAGATGAAATTAATGATGATTTTATAGAGTGTGGTTTTCATTCCTGGAAAACCATTACATAGGTAAAAAAATGTGTAAGTATATGAATATTATATAAATTGGTACATAGTAATATCCAATCGATAATGAGAAGTTAAGTCAGAAAGGTAACTAGTGAATAGGATAACAGGTGAAGGACAAATCGATTGAGGAAGATAAGTTTTCTAATGGTACATTGGAAGGTGTAAAGACAATATGTATACTATGATTTGTGAACACACCTCTTAGGTCACACCTATAAAGGCATAAGTGAAAATACCACCAACCGGTCAGTTCAGTGAACAAGTAAAAGCTAAAGGTTATTGAATAGTTTTGATTAATAGACTGAATCGATTATGAAGGTGGACGATACAATGAATCTGGACAACATGAAAAATGTAGTACATTGTTAAAAGAGTTGAATAAGTCAATTATTAGGTAGTTGTGCACATATTTTTGTATGAATCCAAGGTATATTTTGGCCAATAATATTGAAGGAATATTTCACATTGGAGATAACAACTTAAAGTTTGTTATGGATGACGCGGTAAGGATTTCAAGTTTCTATGAGTTAGCTATGATTGATATATCTATTTTGGAGGGAAACATTAACCCTAATTAGGTTTACAATCAAAGGTAAACACAATATATAAGGTTATATGATGATAGTTGCTACTATTGTGAAGATATAGTTATGTTGTTGGGAAGTAGTTGAAGTGTTGTTGAAAAGTAAGATCTTGGAAAACGATTACAGAGCTATTTCCAGAGAAGCTATAGGATTAGATTAAAAATAAGAATAGAGCCTCAAACGATCTAATTAGAATTCAGAAGTGCATATCATATTTCAATTACCCTTTTTATTTTCCTAATAGTTTGAACAAGTTAAAATCCCTTAACATGGTAGTCTCTATCAAGACTTTATTTTAAATCCCTTAACAGTGTGAACATTGTAATAGTGGGATTAAATCCTCTAACAAGGTAGTCTGTAATAGGACTTTAGATACTTATAATAAGATATTAGTCACTCCGAATAGGGTGAGTCACCTAGAAAGTGATATATTATAAGATCCTAAAAAAGAAATCTTTTCTACTACAGTGAGAATATTGTGGGTTTCATCCCCACCATGGTTTTTCCCTCTGACCAAGGGTTTCCACAATAAAAATATCAGTGTTATGTGTGTGTATGTGTTATCATTTTATTCATTTCACTTTTACTTTACAATTACAGTTATATGCTTCATAGTTTGGAAGTTTCTTTTGTGGTTAATTGAAGGTATAAGTAAAAGTCTAAAAGTTTTATCAGTACTGATTCTCCCCCTCTGTTAGCCCTTTTTCAAAGTTTTCCTAGTTTTGTGCCTTTGCACCGGTCTCTCCAAATTATTTTAGGTCTCTGGCCCTTAGGGTTTTGTCTCCATCATGAAAATATGTCTTAAACCCTAAACCCTCATAGACTTGTTATGTTTTCACATTACTTTTCTAGGTCACTTAAGTTTTATAAGCCCATGTGTTTTAATTAGCATTATTGAGCGGGGCCACTTTATCACTTAAGTCTTTAGGTTCCATGTGTTTTATATCTTGGTGGGGTTTTGATATTTCCCTAAGTCCTAAATTTACTGCTTCTACATTCCTTTATTACCTTTTACATATGTCGAGCAAGTTGAAGTCAATCCTACGGCTGGCGCATTACCTCAAACATACAGATGAAGGTAGTTAACCTTTAAGGCACCATGCCTATATGACAAGTGGTGGCTTATGGGACCTATCTAGAGATCAAGAAAAGTTATTCAGTGATCACGTTAGATTTTATCATGTGGTCAGCGCTTTTTCTTGAAGAGAAGATGAGCGACAAATACTAATTAAGGCATCGTGCCTAATCACCACGTGTAAAGTTGTTGAGGCTTAAGACAAGGTAAGGTTCAATTAGGTTGGATTTCATTTGACGGTCGATGTAAAGCCTTAACCTCAAGATGTGATGATGTTATTGTTCAAGGCATTGTGCCATCTAGACACGTGGTGGTTTTCAGATCTGAGGGCCCGTTGAGGGAGATTAAGAAGTGTACAAGTTTAAAAGGATCTTGTGGCTAGTGCAAAGCCTCAAATGAAAGATGTGTCTGATCTAACCTTCAAGGAATTGTGCCCGATGGACACGTGGAAAGTGGCGGGCCAAATCTGAAGTTTAAGTAAAGGTAACAGGAAATCAAGTCAGTTTTAATCCTACGGTGTGTGTAAAGCCTTGAGGTAGAGATGCAGTCAAATTAATCATTAAGGCATTGGGCCCTTACACCACATGTCCCAAGTGGGCCTAGATCAGTGAAAAGATAATAAAGTAAAGAGACAGTAAGTTTAGAAGGATCTTACGGTGGGCGTAAAGCCTTAAAGAAAAGATGATCGTCAAATAGTGTTTGAGGCATCACGCTTGCGTGACACGTGGATAAATGATGGGACCCAACCAGAAGTAAAGAAAGGTAAAGGAACTATAATTTATTTTTAATCTGATGGTTGGCACAAAGCCTCAAGGAAAATATGATAGATGGTTAGTCTTTGAGTCATTGCGCCTGTGCGACACTTGGCAGGATCTGATTAGAGGCTACATTTTAAAGTTGAATAAAGTCTTGATCTCAGTCATTGATGGGGGTTTTGCGCCAGGGAGGTAGCTATTGTAACTGATTTTCAATTTTTCAAATGCTTTCTGAGGGTTTCCAGTCATGCTTGCATGTTGCATACTTTCCTAGGAGGGTTTCGAGGTTTTACTTGTCCTTGGATCAACTTTAATGGCATTGTTTGAGTGGCTAGGGATGTTCTCTATGGTCCTGCTAGCTTTTAATTTTGCATGGTGGTCTTGTATGGTTCCTGGTCTACTTTCTATTTTGGGGTTTCTCTGCCCATGTCGTGACTATTCTACATTTATTTGATTGGTCATTTCTTGTGACTTGATGGGTGATGTCTCAGATAAGATCTTTTCATGATCTTTTAGAGAAAGGTCAACGAGAAAGGAAGGAATGTGTTAATTGATGAGAAGAATAGTTGTCAATAACCCTCTTCTATGGTTTCCTTTTCCTATAAGTCTCTTTCCTCTCTCGATGTTAAGGGTTCCATAATTTTTGACCCTAAGTGTTGGCTCAAGAGTTTTAGTTCCATGGATATAGTAGATTCATGTTAGAATATATTGAAGATAGATAGAAAGTTCTTATAATCTTTTGCTTATTATTGAATGGTGTTTATTTTAGTCATATTGATTCAGAAATTTAACTCATCATACTTGATATATTTTTTCTCAGTTTCAAGTCTCTCCTTGGTGTTCACTTTATGACTTTCGGATCTTCTAGTTCATTACATAGAGTTATCTGTGTATATGTTCTATGCCATAGTTTTGATATAGGATAAAATTGAATATGCTTTGGGTATAACATAAATTAATTGGGTGTATATACAGAAGGATTGTATAAGAAGTGTGTGACCTGAGATACTTATGTTTATGGTCATGAGTCTTTGCCAATAGGTTATTTTATGTTCTCAGTATTTGTATTGAATTGTTTCCCAATGGATAACGCACTTATCAAGAACTAGTATATCTGTTTGCTAATATATGTTTGATTTGGTTTGGTTATATTCTGCAAATTTACATCAAAACCATATCCAAGTTTCCTATTCATTTGTGGTTGTGGGTTGTATGTCCCAAATAGTAATGGAGAGTCAATGAGTGTCTGGTTAACATTTAGCACTTTCTTACTATCATCTGTTGTTTGAAACTAGAAGTATAAGGTATTGAAAAGAGTTGAGTTGTCTTTGGATTAGGTGTACCTGCCTTGGTTTTGTAGAGCCAGAAGCATAGAGGGAATTCTTGTCCCTATAGTTGGTCTAGTTACCTTGCAGAGCTCTCACACTTAGAACTAACCATTCCTAATATCAGTCTCAAGGTATATTGGTTGCTTTTCATAGTGTAACAGTTTCAAACACCAACAAAATGGTGACTCCACTAGGGAGTGAGGAGTATATTGTTGTAAGTGACTAGTAAGTTGACCATTAGAAGCACAGATTTATCTTGTTGTTGTCCTTGTCCCGTGAGTTTTCTTATTTTCCATATGCATCTTGGTTAGTGTTGTATTTTCCCAACTTGTTGGGTGGCGACTCTAAGTTTTCTCTGCGACAATGTTGAATAAAATATATCTTTTTGTACACACTTTCTTAACATGAGTCAAAGGAATACTAGAGCTTGGGTAAAAATACATCCTGAAGATAGATTAGAAGGTGATTTCCCAACCACTTCTAAGGCTAATCACCCAAGGAAAGGAAGGAAGAATAATACTATCAAGAGGATAACATTAGACAAGAAAAGCCAATCCAACATAGTCATGAAGATAATGTATCAGAATATGAAGAGACCACGGATTTGGGATTGGGTGCATATGAAGAATATCATTCGCCTAGTAAAAAAGATGTTTCAGTTTCTGATACTACTCTCCCAAATTCTGAAACCATTGTTGAAGAAATTGTTGAAATAGATAGGAGAATACAAGAACAAATTGCCATCAGACAACAAAGAAATAAGGATAAAGAAAATAAGATAAGACAAAATCAGATCATGCTTGAGCAAAAGAGGAGGCAATTGTTAAACTTGGAGGCAATGAACTATGTTGAAGAACCTGAACAAGATGAAGAATAACCTATCATCCAACAAGTTCTTCTTATTCAAGATCCTAAGAACAAAGGGAAGCAAAAGCTGACAAAAGTTCAAATAAATGAACCTATGAATCCTAAGGTTGATGACCTATAATTGATTGAATGTTTGAAGATGTTAATTTGATGATCACCAAGCTACAGAAAGTTAATACAAGACGTTAAATATATTAATGCATTGTATTGTCATTGATGTCAACCTGATATAATCTGATGTGTTATGTTCAAAGTGTCAGAGACTTCAGAGCACCGAAAAGATAAAGGTTATGCTTTCAATAATGCATAAAAGATCAGTATTCACTAAGTGACTAAAAACATTGACAAGCAGTGCACCCCGACAGACATAGAACCCTAAAAGGAAAGTCACAGTGATACCTGAGCAAGAAACCTGACAAGTATTACCAATGAGCAGAACTTCACAGTGATGCCCGATGGACAGACAACCCCGACAGAGATGCCCGAGGAGAACTGAAGTGTTGACCGAAGCTAACAAAGAGTTAAACACCGAAAAGAACGGAAGTTTAGAAATGAAAAAAGACTTAGCTGGAAAGAGCTAAAGAAGGAGTTAATTGGTTGTTAATATTGTTTTTATCGACAAGTTAAAGCCATAGATAAGTAAAAGATTTAAATTTGTTTTATTTCAGTTGTAAAAGAGAAATCTACGGGATAAAACTAAAGAAAATATTTAAAGCAAGATTGGATAGAATTGCAGATCACGCCAAGAACAAGAAAGTCAAGAACTGAGAAACAATGAAATAATGTCTATAAAGAGACAAGATAATTCGTTATGAATTAAGGGTGAATAGAAAAGAAGGATGTTGAAGAGAAAATGATGAAGAAAGAAGTCTTCAATCAGACCTGATCAATCAAGTTGAAGAACAAAGCTAATTCTGTAGACACCGAGCAACAGAGAAGCACATCATCACCAAGAAGAAAGAAGTGGAGAAAAGGTATTGAAAAGATACATTGATCAGAAAGGTATTATGAGCTTACAATAGATCTGAAAATGTGCAAAGTATTGTTGTATATGTGAATAGATCATTTATTGTTTCAGTTTAACCATTGGATCAGAAAGTCTCTTAACCAAGCAGGACTTAACAATCCTTTCTATATTGAGATACATCCCAAGGAGTATCAAAAAGTTTGGTCATGAAGATAGCATGAGATGCCAGATACCATTTGACAAACTACACTGGGTTTGGTCATAAAAGGTAGCATAAAGATGCCAAATATCTGTAACCACCTGAATTTGGTCTGTCGCAACTATAGACCCTATTTGCCCCAAGTGTGATCATACCCTCGATTTATGTCCAAACGACCCTGTTACTGCTTGGCATAATTCTTTTAATCAATTTAATGTCCTAGGTGATTTTTATCACTAATTTATATTATCTATTATAGCCATACAAT
>MU227326.1:2649259-2672399 GCA_018584345.1 Thuja plicata | reverse complement strand
TACATGCTTTTTCATCTTTTAGCTTGTTATTTAAGTAAAAATCCTTCATGCTAGGTTGTATTCGTCACTGGTTTATAGCATATTCTGAGGGCTAATATGTTGTTAATCACACTCCTCCTAGTTAGCAAGCAATAGGTCAGTTTTAGTGGGTTCTACATGCTTTTACTAACCCTTTTTGACTAATATAATGACTTATTGAGTGTTTGTGTTGATTCTGACAGGTACCCATTTACACACACACAATATCAAGTGACAACCTATTCTATGTAAATCCTCTAACAAGGTCACACCTAACAGTGTGTTTGCAACCTTTAACAAGGTTGGCTCTTCATCGAGCTTACTTTAGAAGAGTGAAAATTTTGGGTTACCGGTCCCAAGTGGTTTTTCGCTTAACAGGGTTTCCACGTTAAAAATCCATGTGTCAAAGTGTTTACGAGTTATTACTTTAGTATTTTACATTACACATAACTAATATGGATTGATCGGTATACACTAAGTTATTTACTGCATTTTGGTAAATGAAAGACTGCTAATCGGTAAATAGTAAGAATAAGGTTTAACAGTGAACTCTGAGCAGTAGTTATTTGTTGAGATTATTTGAAGGCATTCATCTTGTAAGACTGAAGATAACTAGAGGCTTAATATTGTGGTATAAAGTTTTTGGGTTAATTTATTGGAATATTTTTGAGGCCACTGATTCACCCCCCCCCCCCCCCCCCCCCCCCCGTCTCAGTTATTCTAACAAAGGTTCCCTTGGATCGAATGTTTAAGTTGGAAACTGATCTTGAAAGGGCTAGATTAGAGAAATAAATCATAGCTAAGGAGCTTGAGAAGGCAGAGTTGGAGGCTACTGCTTGGGAAATGAAGAAGAAGGTGGATTTTCTTAGACAAACTTCTAGGCCTTCTCATGTTGGTGTTGAAGCAGCTACAACATCAAATGCCAGGGCATCTACTTCTCAAATTGACACCCCTTTTCAAAGGAGATCGATCCATGCAGAAAGGTACAAACAATTTTCTTTCCTTGATATTCCTGGTTATTCTAATGCAATCCCTAATGAAATTAGAGATAAATTGCCCAATTTTGCTGGAAATAATGTTATTACATGTGAAAATCATCTAAATTTTTTTATAGATATGATGGATGACTATGAGATTGTGCATGAGGATGTATTGATGAAGCTCTTTATTTAGTCTTTAGTTGAGGATGCTAGGGATTGGTTTAGAGGATTGCCTTATGGGTCTATTGGGTCTATGAATGAATTAATGGGTTGTTTTAAAGAACAATATGGTGATAAGACAACTGCGGGATTTATTTTGAATGAATTCAATAATATCAAAAAGAATCAGAATGAGGATGCTGCTGAATTTAATACAATATTTCAGAGAGCCATGCATAAAATTTTCCAAGTTATGAGGCTTAAAGATAAGGTTTGTCTTCCCACTTATCTAAATGGCTTTGATTCCAAAATGGGGTACCTTCTAAGAGATAAGATTCGTAGAAATATCAGAGATGCCTATAAGACATCAGTAAATATTGAGACTAATAGGAGAGTGTCAGGGAAGTTGGGTAGAAGAGAGGATTGGAAGCCTGCTAGGAAGGAATTAGATAGGTATTCTGCTGCTAAGCCTAAAGACGAGGTCAATATGAAGCAGATTCTAAGTTCCATTAAGGATTTTAAGCCTGAGGAAAACAAGAATGTTAGGGCTCCAAGTAATGACAAATCATTCATAAATAACTTCAATAGGCAGCCAAGAATGCAGAATTATCCATTTACTACTCAGTGGAAAGATGAGAAGCCTATCCTTCCACAAAGAAAAGACAAGCCTGATGATAGAACCCTTGATCCTCTGGAAAGAAACTCTATCAATATGTCTGATGATGCTTCTTGGTGCATGACTTGCCAATCTCCACATATTCCCAATTATTGTGTAGTTTCCTTGAATATATCTGCAAATGAGGCACAAAAAGAGAGGGAAGAGGAGGATAAATTGTATGATGACAATGGTTGTGTAATGACTTGTGCACATTTATGGAGTGAAGAAGAATCTAATGATGATAATGAAGGCCAAGATCAGTTTTCATTTGATGAGGAGGAAGAAGAAATTGATGACATAAGGTGTAATGTCATAAGGGGTAAGGAGCCTTTTGTGGTAAGAAGACCTTCAGATGAAGAAATTGCACAAATTACTGCATACATGGTTACTCAAGCAAGCAGTACCTATAATTTGAGAAATAGGACGGTTGGCAATGCAGATGGCAAGTCAGCTAGTATGTTTATCAATCAAGTAGCGACAAACACTAAGAAAACACAAGGAAAAGAAAAACTTGTTGAGAATGTCAAAAGAATAAAGATCAGAAAAGAAGAAAAGCCTAATAATCCAAATGTTGTCCACAAGGTAAAAACAAAAATGCCAGAGATAGGTGTTTCTTATTTCCAGAAGGATAACAAAAGAATTGAGCCTAGTTTGGCCACTCAAGTTGAATATGGAAATGTTGTCACTTTGGGAGAAAACATCTCTAATATAAAATACACCCTTGTTGATATGGGCAATTGTTGTAACAAATCACTGTCAAGGTCCCACTTCTGGAGATGATGAGGATTGAAGAACATAAGGAAAGACTTTGACATGGGTGAATAACATTACTTCTTCAAGGACTCGGAAGCAAGAAATGAGTGAGAAAATGGGAAATAAAAAAGATAAATCTAACTACAAGGAAAAGGGATCATAAGAGATTATCTCCAAAATCCCTCAGGTTTTCTTAAATACAAATCACGTGAACACTCCTTTGGGGGATGTGGATACTTTCTTCTTAACTCTAGTTATAAATGGTAAAAAGCTAGAAAATTGCATGATAGATTCAGGAGCATCAAACACTGTCATGCCTGCAAAGATAATGAAATCAATGGGACTGGAGGTTGATTCTCCTTATGGAAGGTGTCAAGCAATGAACTCTAGAGAGGTTCTTGTCATAGGTACAATCAAAGATTTTCCTTATAGACTAGCTGCATGTCCAGAGAAGATACTAATGATGAGTGTCTTAGTTGTGGATATTCCTCCTCAATATTGAATGCTATTGTAAAGGAAGTGGAGTGCTTCAATGTGATCTGTCCTTTGCAACCTTTGATATTGCTGGTGAAAATGTTAAGGTATCTATAGAAACTAGAACTCCTCACACGATTGAGGAAAATGAAGATGATAAAATGAATTTTTTCTTAGATACTGACATTGGATCCTTTCAAGTCCAAGATAGGAAGGTTGAAGAGAAGGCCAGCATATGTTATTATCTGAGAAGAGGGATAGCCTGACAGACAACAATGACTTGTAGATAATGTACTTTGATGGTGCGAGCTCAAAAGAAGGAGTTGGTGCAGGAGTTTTGTTGATAGCTCCTAGTGGTAAGACCTTCAAGTTCTCATTCACTTTGTTGTTCACATGCACTAATAATATTGCAGAGTATGAGGATCTACTAATTGAATTGAGGTTAGCTTCAAGACACAATATAAAAAATCTCAGAGTGATTGGTGATTCTGAGTTAGTATTTTCTCAGATAAGATCTAAATATGCTTCAAAGAATCAGAGATTAAAGCATTATAGAAATGTTGTTTGGGATGAAGTTGAAAACTTTGATGCTTTTGGCATTGATTGGATGGACAAAGGTCAAAAAAAAATGGAAAACTTGCTAGCCAATATTGCATTGAGATCAAAAGATATTACTTTTGCAAGAATTTCTAAAATTGAGGTTCAATTTGGGCCATCCATTCCAGACAATTTTGAGAGTTTGAAGGTCTTTGAAGATTATTTGGATATCTTGAGATTCTTGTATTGTGAATCAGATTTTGGGAATAAAGAGATGGATTGCAGCGGGTATGTAGAGACTGTGGATGGCAGAGATACTATTTTTGGTAAAGATGTCTTGCAGCTAAAATCAAACAAGGTTCCTAAAGGACTGGTTGTGCTTGAGAAATCTTTTGACAATAAGGACAAGCCATTTTCTACAAGGACTGTGAACAAGCCTGAGGACTTGGAAGAAGTGAACTTAGGGATAGATGAAGCTCCAAAGAAAGTATATATTGGTAAAAGGCTATCCCCTGAATTCATAGGGTTATTAGTTGATCTTCTTAAAAAGTACAAACATGTCTTTGCATGGTCTGATGATTTGAAGGCATACATAAAAGATCTCTTCCAACATGAGATTCCTTTGAGGGAAGGCACCAAGCCTTTCAGACAAAAATTAAGATCTGTCAATCCCACCCTATCACCCAAGATGTGGGAAGATTTGAAGAAGATGAGGGATGCTAGAATAATCAAGCCAATAAGACATTCAACATGGGTATCAAATTTAGTACCAGTAAGAAAGAAAAATGATGATATTAGACATTGTGTAGACTTTAGGAACTTGAACATTAATTCATTAAAGGACAACTATGGGTTGCCTAACATGGAAGCTATGCTACAAAGAGTCACTAGAACAGAGTTGATGTCTATGTCGGTTGGATTTTCAGGGTACAATCAGGTCATGGTCAAGGAATCAGAGCAATTCAAGACTGCATTCACCACCCCCTGGGGAATTTATGTGTGTGTCAAAATGCCTTTTGGCATGACAAATGATGGGGAAACCTTTCAGAGAGCCATGGATGTGGCATTTGCAGATTTCATAAATAAGTTCCTTGCGGTCTATCAAGATGATCTTACTGCTTATTCAACAAACGAAGATCAACATTGTGGTCATCTTGAGAGGATCTTTGTGAGAGCATTGGAGTATGGGGTTTCCTTCAACCCAAAGAAGTGTGTGTTTGGGGTGACAGAGGGAAAGATTTTAGGGCATATTGTATCTAAGTATGGAGTTAGAATTGACCCTGAAAGGGTAGATGCAATTGACAAGATCCCTTAGCCCAAGAATGTTAAAGGTATTCATTCCTTCTTTGGGCAGGTAAATTTCTTGAGAAGATTTATTACTAACTTTGCAGAAACCAATATTCCAATCTCAAGGATGATGAAGAAAGGAGCAAAAGTAGAGTGGAATCAAGAGGCATGCAAGAATTTTTCAGATATCAAGCATGCTATCAAAGATGCTCTTGTTTTAAGAACACCAGATTATGGTAAGCCTTTGCAAACCTTTTCATTTGCTTCATACAATATTGTTGTTGTAGTATTGTTACAAAAAAATTTAGAGGGCTTTGAGCACCCCATTTCTTTTTTTAGTAAGTCTTTACAAGTAGCAAAGATGAAATATGCTATCATGGAGAAGCAAGCCTATGCTTTAGTCAAAGTCGTCAAAGCTTTTAAGTGCTATTTGGTAGGAACAACTATGGTCGCTTATGTGCCTAGTGTTGTTGTAAAAGACATTTTAGTCTAGCAAGAAGTTTTAGGGAAGAGGTGTAGATGGATAAAAAGGATCCAAGAGTTCAATATTAATATTTATATTACAAAATTGGTTAGAGGCTTGGGACTTGCAAAACTTATGGCTTAGAGCAATCTGGATGCAAATCATGTAGATGTGCTAGAAGAAACTCAGAGGCCTTATATCTGTGATATGGACTACTGTGAATGGGTATAAGGATATTGTTGGATACCTGTAGAAGATGATACTATCCCCTAACATGGATGAAAATAGAAGAAGAACAATGAAGTTGCATGCTGTAAAGTACGCTATAATTCAAGGTCAATTATGGTTGAGGACTAATGAAGGTGTATTGCTCAAATGTATAGATTATGACAGATCTAGAAGCCTGTTGGAGCAGATGCATAATGGTGCATGTGGGGTTCATTACATGGCTAAGACTACTGCACACAAAATTACAAGATCTAGTTTATGGTGGCCTACTATCTTCAAGGATGCCCACAACTATGTTAAAAGATGTGATGCTTGCCAAAGATTTGCAGGTAAGCTTAAATTCAGTGGAAATTTTCCTTTGAGGCATGTTGTAGTTGAGGCACCTTTTCAGAAGTGGGGAATGGATTTCATTAGAGAGATCCCAAACAAGTCTAGTGGGGGTCATTCATGGATCTTAGTAGCAACTGATTACTTTACCAAGTGGGTTCAGGCAATCCCCACTAAAAGAGCTGCTAGTAAGGTTGTGACTGATTTCATGTTGCTGAATATCTTAATTAGATTTGGTTGTCAAAAGACTATTGTGTAGACAATGCAATGTGTTTCATATCAGAAGAATTTAGTGTTTTTTGCCAGCAATATGGGAGCCAAGTCTCTTACTCATTCCCTTAGCATCCACAAGGGAATAGTCAAGCTGAATCAAGTAATAAGAGTCTGATTAAAATTATGAAGAAAGTGCTGGATAAGAACAAGAAAGCCTGGGATTCAAAGTTGCAACATGCACTATGGGCTGATAGAGTGACAGTAAAGAAGGCCATTGGTTTTGCACCTTTTGATTTGGTATAAGGAATTCATGCTAGGTTGCCCCAAAACAGCTTGTTGCAGATGTACAGATTTGTCCAGAGATATGATGATGACTTAGATGATGAGATGAGAATCAGAATGGATGATTTGATACAGTTAGATGAATCAAGGAGGGATGCATATGATAGAAATGTAAAGCTATAGTTGCAATGTAAGAATTTGTTTGACAAGAAGACTACTGTTAGAAGTTTTGAAGTTGATGATTTGGTCCTGATGTGGAATGCCAGACTTGAAGACAAAGGAAAACATGGTAAGTTTGATCCTATCTGGTTGGGACCATATATAATTGATAGAAAATGGGGTTTAGACTCTTACATTCTCAAAGATTTGGCTGGAAATACTCTGGAACTGCCAGTTCATGGACAATTTCTGAAGTTCTACTTCTCTTGAAGTCTCAAATCCATGAACAATAGGTTGTAAGTAGATTTTGTGTAGTTTAGGGTGTGTGTATTTTAGGTTAATTTATTTCCAGTTGGTGGTCTACTTATCCCAAAATTTCTAAATTCTTGTCATGCCTGTAAGAGGCATACATCCCCAGTCAGAGCCACTCTTAGCCCTTTTTCAAAGTTTCCCTAGTTCTGTGCCTTTTCCCTGGTCTCTACAAATTATTTTAGGTCTCTGGCCCTTAGAGTTTTGTCTCCATCATGAATATATGTCTTGAACCCTAAACCCTCATAGACTTGTTATATTTTCACGTTACTTTTCTGGGTCACTTAAGTTTCATAAGCCCATGTGTTTTAATTGACATTGTCGAGCGGGGCCACTTTATCACTTAAGTCTTTAGGTTCCATGTATTTTATATCTTGGTGTGGTTTTAATATTTCCCTAAGTCCTAATTTTATTGCTTCAACATTCCTTTATTACCTTTTACATCTGCCGAGCAAGTTGAAGTCAATCCTACGGCTGACGGGTTACCTCAAACACACAGATGAAGGTAGTTAACCTTTAAGGCATTGCGCCTATGTGACAAGTGGCATCTTGTGGGACCTGGATAGAGATCAAGCGAAGTTATTAAGTGATCAAGTTAGATTTGATTGTGTGGTCAATGCTTTTCCTTGAAGAGAAGATGAGCGACAGATACTGATCAAGGCATCACGCTTGATCGCCATGTGTAATGTTGTTGAGGCTTAAGACAAGGTAAGGTTCGATCGGGTTGGATTTCATATGACGGTTGGCGTAAAGCCTTAACCTCAAGATGCGATGATGTTACTATTCAAGTCATTGTGCCATCTCGACACATAGTGGTTGTCAGATCTGAGGGCCCAGTGAGGGAGATTAACGAGTGGACAAGTTTAAAAGGATCTTGTGGCTGGCGCAAAGCCTCAAATGAAAGATGTGTCTGATCTAACCTTCAAGGCATTGTGCATGATGGACACGTGGAAAGTGGCAGGCCAAATCTGAAGTTTAAGTAAAGCTAACGGGTAGTCAAGTCAGTTTTCATCCAACGGTGTGCGTAAAGCCTTGAGGCGAAGATGCAGTCAAATTAATTATGTTGATTTCTTTTTATCAAGATAGTAATTAAGAGCGAGGATAGATAAGATGCATAACTCTGGTTCTTGCTACAAATCTCAGTGGTGTACCTCTGTATGTTTGTTTATGGATAGCTTTACTTTCAAACTTCCACAGATTAGCCAAAATAAGTAAAACTGGTAAATAACTATTTGTAGAGGGTGTTGTGGTCGGATGATAGGATTGTATCCTAAAATTGGTAAATAACTATTAGTAGAGGGTGTTGTGGTCGATCTTCAATAAGATATGTGACATATATTGCTTAGGTTTGTTACAAAATAGTGGTCTGGTGGTATATGCTGCCAATGCTAATGACTTACAGAGGAGCACTATTTTGCTGTATAATCTAGAATCAGTTACAAAAAGAGAAGCTTTTGGAAATTAATAAATAGTTAGTTTCTAACTTATACATTGATCTACTAGCCATCAAGGTTCATATAGTCTCATATTATCGGAGGAAGGTCACTAACTGTGGTACTGCAGGATATAAGGTAATCTAACCAAACTGGATTTGTAAGCTAACATTGGTAGCTAGAGTGGTTGGATAGCTTGAGTATGCAGGAGGTTCGCAAGAGACATTGGGTCTTAAATATTGTGTGCTATATTCAAGCACGCCATGTGTATTTGCCAAAATTGTCATAGTAGTAGGATGTAATAAAATGAAGATGTAATATGCAATGCTAACTCTAAGGTGATCCACAAGACAAAGGATCAAAATGTTGTAACATAAAGCCACAAAATGAATAAATGGCTTGATGGACTATCTTGCAAATGATAAAGGCAGGAACTGTATATGTCAAAATTTCCGAACTTGTACACGAGGACTCCTTATCCTCATTTGTCACTGACCCACATGATAGAAGCAATATATGTAAACTATTGGTGAACAAGACTTCATAAGTCCCGGGCTAGAACGAAGGTTTTCTCTACTCTATTCTTTCCTATCAGTGCCCGCACTGAACATAGGTGTACATTTTAAATTTTATTAATAAAATAAAATTCTGGCTACGAACTCTTACCTATCAATTTTTAAAAAATATCTATTTAAGTACATCCTCTTTTAATAATTTCCAAACATTCAAATATAATATACTCGTCAATGAGACCTTAGTTTGTTGGTGAAGTCAAATAGTTTTAAATGAGCCCAAAAGGTATCAAGTATCGTTTAGTGCAAAGTTCTTTTAACATAAAAAATGAGGCTAGACATGTGTTGTAGATGACTTCGACTAAATAGATACCCCTCATTCCTTAGACAAATAGATTTCACCCTAAGATTTATGAATAACAAAAACAATCTTACAAATAATATAAAATCTTATATTAAAAATTATAAAGTGAATAAACAAACACATATATATTTGTGATATTGCTACCAAAATTAAATTGTGTAGTTTTTTATGTCAAACTCATTGACCTATATTTCATGAGGAGTAGCTCTCACAAACCCATCTCTCATAAGAATGAATGTAACTAGCACTCATTGCATCTATTTTTTATTCTTTATTCTCTTTTTAAAAATTATATTCCTTTCTTTTAAAAAAAGGTTTGACAGCTCCACTAACGTCCTTATTTTTAATTAACCTAATTCTATACTAATCTCCGTATCAGCACAGACGAACCGAATTTAAAGAAAGAACAAGATGCATGTGTCTTTCTTCAATATTATAAAAAGGTTCCGATATTTGAGATACAACTATAACCGCCGTTCTTAGAAAAATCATTCAAAAGAACCAATTGGAAGTAGTGTCATAACAGTACTGGCGGCGGCATTTTGGAATGGTATGCAGTTTTCCTTAATTTTGATTGAAAACTGTGACTTCGCATGCAGTTTTTCTAAATTTTGATTGAAAAATTTAGCTTCGTAGACTGAAAAATCAGGAAGAGGTCAATAGATATATGTCTGAAAATGTATTCTTACACAGGATTACTTGAAAGCAGTAGTGCCTTCTCAGCTGATTGCAGAAAGAGGATCTAACATCGTAGTCATCAATCCAGGTATCTTTATCTATCAATGCACTTTCTAAAGTTATTTAATCTTCGGCTTAATTTGGTTTCGAAGTGAGTTCAAAAGTCCCAGTAAATACATACGTCTCTTTTGCCATTGAAAAGATTTGACTAAATTGCTTGAAATAAGCAAGTAAATGATGCCCTCTGACAAGTTTCTCTGATACCCATTTGTTTTTGGACGCAATTTTACAACCTGTAACAATGCACTCTACAATATTTTTGTTGGACGCAATGAAGATTAAACAATGCACATTACATAGTGGCTTGATTTTTTTTGTTTTTAAGTTTAAAAAATATGCATATTTTCCAGTAGACATGCATTTGCTACTTTTTATTTTCTAGTTAAATTATCCAATGGAATTGCTTGCGTATAAATAAACGGTGTTCTCAGAAGTTCCTCATACCAATTTGTGATATAACCTTAGTGTTGCTGCAAACATTCAAAATATACTTGTCCTTTATTTTTTGCTTTGAAGTGTAAAAAGAAGCACTCAAGTCATTTTTCCAGTCGAATGATTTAATGAAACTGCTTGCAAATTGAGGAATAGATATAAATTTTATAAGAAGTTATAAAAGCATATCAATAAACCTTTCAATTTTTTTTTGATATTTATGTTTTGATTTCAAATCTTTTTGTAAATTGGCAAACCCCTTTTAATTTCTGCTCATCCTCAACAGTGTATGCTCTCACGAACAGGTCAATCACTCACACAAGTACTCTAATATTATGTTAAACATACCCAATACATGCGTCTTTTTTCGCACTAGTTGAGCGTCCTAAACTTTCTTGGCTTTCTTTTGTATTGAATTAAAAAAACCTCGGTAGTTTTTTTTTCCAGCTGAATGATGAATGGGAAATTTTGCAAATTGATATATAATTTGTGTTTTGTTAGAAGTTCCCCTAATACTGATTACGTTATGATCATTTTTTGAAGGTTCTGAAAACATTAAAGTTGGTCTGGCGTCATGGCAGACACCTGTGGTGATTCCTCATTGCATTGCGCATCTTATGAATGGGCCCATGAACGAAAATGCCCAAATAAACAAAAAAAATTGGGAGCAAGTAAGTGACCTAGTTCTGCTAGTTTTTTTAGAGCAACTATTTTGTTGGCTTAAACCTATTTGATCAGATATAGAATATTAGATTTGATTCCAATGAGAAAATGAGATCTTATGGGTTAGAGGATAATAAATTGATCAATCTTTTTTTGTTTACCGAAATTGGCATCGGTCTTGCACCTATGTTACCTGAAGTTCTTGGGAGAAGTACAGCAGTGGATGGGGGACATGTTTTTGGAATAGCTTTTTTGGGAGGCCATTTTTTCGGGGATTACAGGGGACAAATATAAAACAGGGAAAATTTAAAATATAGAAAATTTTAGATATCCTTATGAGAATCTATGATAACATTGATAAGGTTACATCATTGATGCAAGAGCATTTGGGTCACCTAGTACCTACAATCTTGCTGTTCAGTTGGGGCAGTTTGCTCTAATTTTTGTTTGTGTGTTTAGGTATTTTATGCTTTTGTTTTGCCGAGTCAATTTTGCTGTCATGTGTGGGTTTGCTGTTTAGGCTGTAGCTTTTACTTGATGCTGGGTGTAATGACCCCGGTTTCAGCAGTCGGTCCTAATACTTAATAGTTAAAATTTTAATAAATGAAAAAAAAAATTCAATAATGTTTTGGGCTGACTTAGTGACTGTTTTTTAACTAACTAAATAAATATTAATAACTTGAATGAGTTGGCTCTAAGACTGACTTGTTGCTGATGGCGGTTAACTCTTAACAGGCCCAGTTGCACTTGTATTTATATTGGTTGTTTTAGCTCAAGGAGGCATCAAAGTATCTTCCAACAATTTGGCGTTCAATCAATGCTCATGAAGTCTAGATGCAACCGTGGATCTCTGATTTGTTGTAGGACGTAGCCCGTATCACTGTCAAAAGTTTGTTGGTCACCATTGCACAATCTATACATTTGCATCAGTCACATTTTTCCTTACTTGAATCACATCATTACACAGGAGCAGAGTATTGTGGGTAGAAAAATCACACCAGTTAGTAGTACAAATACTCTGAGCAACCCCGGGAGGAGGATCTGATACCAAGACAAGGGAGCACTCTTCCCTGTAGTGGTGTCTGGACTCTCTCCTTTGTAGTTGTCTCTCGACACAGCAAAAAAGAGGTTTTATTCAGCAAATAAGAAGAGCTATCATTGTTTTAGCATGGCGTGAGGAGGTTTAGTCACGTGATCTACTACTGAGAATCAAAACAGACTGTGTGTGGATGTGATTAGAGAGCTCTAACCACTTTTCCAGGCACTCTCCAGACTGTGAATCAGGAGCAGATTGATTGGGCTCTTTAAAGAATTTGAATGCTATTAGTTTTAATTCTGAATGGATATTAAGTTAGGTTATTTGTCCAGTTGTGACTGAACTCAGATTGTAAACTGAATACTATTGTGATCTACATTTGAGTGAATACTATTCTATGCTGAATGTGAAATGATTTATATTTGAGTGCTGTCTGACTCTTTAGAAAGTTTTGAGTTGGTGCATTTCATTTTAGAGCGTGATGCCTTCAAGGACGGCAGGGACAGCTATGTTATTATCTTGACAGCTAATTCTTGGGTTGATTTATTCAATGAGGGGACAGTTGAGCAGTTGGGGGCACTCATTATCAAGTTGCACAAGAAAAGGGCTGAAATGCAAAAATCAGTGTTTGAGGTGGTCAGTCCCATAGGCTATCTTTAGGCTTGTGGACGTTAAAATTTCTTTTTTTTATTTTCCATTATTGAATTTAGTAGAATCTGAGTGTTATCTTTTAGTGGTATTAGAGCTCTCCAAAATGCCAGCCTGTGATTTCTTTATGGGTGATAGGGAACAGTGCTATCAACAGTGTGAGAAAAAGAAGGGAACCACCATGGGGGACAGAGAAGAACATCTTCAGGAATTCATCAAGGAGATTAAAGAAATGGTGACTAGCATAAGAGATACTATGGGGGAAATGGTCCAACTATTAAAAGGTTTGGGCCAGCAGCTGAGCATGGATGGACCTATACAAAGAAAGCAGAAGTGAGTGGCCTAGGCAATGAGAAAGCGTCCACCAACACAAACACCTTCAGGGCTAAATTTCTGGACAAGGAAGCAATAGTAAGTGTGGAGGAAGATCAACCTGATTTAGAGGAGGATGTATCAAGATTTGATGATGATTAGTATGTCTTAAGCCCGGTCATATGTGCAGATCTGATTTTTAGGGACTTTTATGAGATGAAGTAGGTCATATGTGCAGATCTGACTTTTAGGGACTTTTATGAGATGAAGAAAGTAACATGGCATGGGATGAAAGGGTATAATGGAAGGATATTCAACACCGATTGGGAAAGATCACGACTCAAACTTTTGATGGATTTGGAAGCCCATCAGCAAGGGCACGGCTGCAGAAATTGGATATAAATTTCTCACTAAATCTTGCGCTTGAAGAAGAAGCTATCAAATTTGCCACTCCGCATCTTGAACAGATAGCTCATGAATGGTGCTATCATGGCATGATTCAATAACCTCTTTGGAAGACTTCAGCCAAAGATTAACAAAAGGATTTGATAGAAGATATTCAAAAATTCATTTTAGGGAATTAGCTCAGCTGAAGCAAGAGGGCAGG
Organism: Thuja plicata; assembly: GCA_018584345.1. Classification (NCBI taxonomy): domain Eukaryota; kingdom Viridiplantae; phylum Streptophyta; class Pinopsida; order Cupressales; family Cupressaceae; genus Thuja; species Thuja plicata. The sequence continues at coordinate 2,658,807 of MU227326.1, read as the reverse complement.
GTGGAAGATTTTGTAGCAAAATCTCAAAGACCTCCTGTGATGATTAGCTGAACCTCTTAAAGGTTTAGTAATTGCATTTGGTCCAAATGCACTACAAGAAGCCATCACGATAGTCCTTTATCTGGAGAATTTAGTGACTAGGGACAAATTTTGTTCCAAGAAAGCAGCAGCACCTATTTTGCCTAAGATATCTTTTAAGAAGAATTTACCACTTCCCAAGGCATCTCCCTCCAAGCCATGCCCAACAAAGGTGCCCGAGTATGAGCTATGTTACATGTTGAGAGCGTTGGCGATGGGGGCATAGGTGTTTAGATAAAGGGCAAAAAATTACATAGAGGTAGTCTTTGATGAAGATACGGAAAGTGATGAGGCTGAACTTGAAAAAGAGGTAGGAGAGATGGAGCATGAACATAAGGAGAAGATCATTCAAGTGGTACACTTACTACACTCTCAGGATCATGATGATACAATGCTTTTTGTGTTAGAGGAGTCTTGAAAGGACAAAAGGTAACAAATTACAATTCTTATTGATAGTGGGGCTACTTATAACTACATTGATGAAGAACTAGTGAACAGTTTGGGATAAAAAACAAAGGATTTTGAAAGGTTTGAAGTCAAAGTCGCTAGTGGGATGGTTCTTCCTTGTACTAAGGAAATTTCCCAAGTGGAGTTGATGATAAGAGAGTATAAAATAAAGGATGCTTTCTATATAATCAGCATGCATGTGGAAGTGGTTCTAGGAGTTCAATTGTTATACTCATTGATAAATATGAACAAAGTTATTGAACCATGAAATTCTCATTTAAACACAACGGGAAGAACATAGTTCTACATTGCAATTTAATAGGGGACCTATGACAGTTTCAGCAAAGAGGATGGAGCGAGAGTTTTGCGAAGACCCAAATAGCACAAGCAGCTGAATGTTTAACTATAGACGCACATCCTTCAAAGGATGAGAGATCCTACAATGTGTAAATTCAGTCAATTCTAGACAAGCATAGTAAGGTATTCAAAGACATTCCTCCTAGACTACCACCAGATAGGGGTTTTCAACATATAATTGAGCTTGAGGAAGGAGCAAAACCAGTCATGATCACTCCATATTGTCTTCCTAAGGTATATATGAAGAGATTGAAAAGGCAATCAAGGATCTATTGGATATGGGGCATATAAGGCCTCCCTCTAGACCTTTTGCATCAGTCTAGCCCTTTTGCATCATCTGTAGTGTTGATCAAGTAAAGGATTTAATTATGAGGATGTGTATTGGTTATAAGCACTCAAGAAAAGGACAATAAAGAATCGTTACCCTATAGTGAGGATTGATGAGCTTCGTGGAGCCACGTATTTTTCCAAGATTGATTTGTGTTCAGGGTACCATCAAATTAAGGTAAGAGATGAAGATATACACAAAACAACATTTAAGTGTCATTATGGGCATGATGAGTTCTTGGTCATGCCATTTGACTTGACCAATGCACCAACAGTCTTTTATTCATGTATGAACCATTTATTCATTCTATACTAGAGGAAATTTGTATGTGTTCTTTGATGACATTTTGATTTATATTAAGACATGGGAGGACCATTTGAAATATTTAGATGAGGTGCTTGGTGTACGTGAGCAACATTCTTTTTATGCCCTAGTCTCCTAAATTGAGTTTGGGTTGACTCGAATTTTATATTTGTTATTCAAGATTAGTGCACAAGATGTTAGTGTCAATGAAGAGAAGATTAAAGCAATCCAACATTGGCCTAGACCAAGGAATTTGACATAGTTGAGAGGATTTGTTGGGCTTTTTAGCTATTATAGAAGATTTGTAAAGGGTTTCTCACAACTTGCAGCCCCTTTGACGAATTTGACCAAGAAAGGAGTATTCTGATGGAGTACGACTGCCCAATAAGCTTTCAACAAACTTAAGGAGGTAATGAGCTCAAGTTCAGTTTTGGCAATTCCGGATTACTCACTTCCTTTTTTTCTGGAATGTGATGCTTGAGGAGAAGGCATTGGGTTTGTCTTGATGCTAAATAAACATCCCATAGCATATGAGAGCAGAAAACACAAGGAGGTTGAACAAAACTTCTTAATTTATGACAAAGAAATGCTGGCCATACTGCATGCTTTAGCCAAATTTCAAAAATATTTGGTTTGTCAGAAGTTTGTAGTCAAAATGGATCATAATAGTCTGAAACTCTTACCAAACCAAAGGGATTTGAACTAAGTAAAATCCAAGCATATGATTTTGATATCGAATATGTAAAGGGGAATAATAATGTGGTGGCTGATGCATTCTCTAGGAAGCCTTGTCTTAATTCCATAACTGATATATCTGCTGATTGGACGACTTTAATAATGGTCGAGTATGTTAAGGATTCATTTGCTAATGACATTTTGGAAGGGAAAGTGCAAGATGACAAGTTCAAAGTAGTAGATGAACTCATCCTTTACAAAGATTGAGTATATATCATACTTGAATCTACGATGAAGGAGTGGATTTTGAGTGCATATAATAACACCACTTGCTGGTCATCCGGGCTTCTACAAGACATACAAGCAGGGGAGAGAATGATTTTCATGTAAATGGCTTAAGAATGATGTGTAGGGAATGCAAACAAAAAAAAAGCAGAGCATGTCTTCATATCTATTTGAAAGTAGATATGGGAAAGTATATCCAAGGAGCTCATCACGGGGTTGCCACAAGTACAAGGTAAGGATTGTATGTATGTGGTTGTTGATAGGCTCACTAAATATGCCCAATTTCATGTTAAATCTTTAGAATTCAAAGCTCCACAAGTGGCAGATCAGTTTTTTAGGGAAGTTTTCAGACTTCATGGGTTGCCGAAGAATATTGGAAGTGATAGGGACAAAAGGTTCCTCAGCTTGTTTTAGTAGGAGCTGTTTTGTTTTATGGTTTCTAAACTGACACCAAGCATTAGCTATCACCCACAAGTTGATGGGCAACCATAGATAGTGGACAAATGGATAGAAGGCTACTTAAGGAACTATTTTACATCGTAGTAGGTGACATGGATCAAGTGGTTGCACTTAGGAAAAACATAACTCATCATTTGTTCATTGGGGTGACTCCCTGGTTATGATGCTACTTCATTTATGGATTTGATTTTGACTGATAGTAGAGTGCCAAGCGCAAATGATGTGGTAAAGTAAGGATATTTTGGAAGCTCTCAAGGAAACTTTGCAGCAGGCTCAAAATCAGCAAAAACTATATGCTGATATACATTGTACTGAAAGGGCCTTTGAGGTTGGGGATATGGTCTTGTTGCAGCCCTATAGGTAGTCCTCTATAAAACTGAGTGGAGTCGATAAGCTGAAACCACGTTTTATAGGCCCCATAAGGTAGCAAGGAAGGTTGGTACAGTAGCTTATGAGCTGGAACTTCCAATTGATAGCCAAATTCACAAAACATTTCATGTGTCATGCCTTAAGACGGCCCTTGGATAGCAAGTCAACTCCTACACAAAAAACTACATCAAGTTGAATATGAAGGCAAATTAATTCTCAAACCTGAGACAATATTGGATGTGAGAGAGAAGAGGTTAAGGAACAAGGTCATTCTTGAATATTTGGTGAAACGGAAAGGACTTCCCTTCAAATATGCAACATGGGAGGGGGTTGAGACTTTTGAACATCCCAACCTAAAATTGATTGAGGACAAGCAATTAGGGCCAGGAGAACTATAATGACTCTGATTTCCAGTTGGCCCTAATACTTAATAGTTAAAATTTTAATAAATGACATTATTAGATATTTCTCAATAATGATTTGGGCCAACTTAGTGAGAGTTTTTTGAATAAAAAAAAATAATACTTTTAATAAGTGGGTTTTATGGCGGTTAATTCTTAACCGACCTAGTTGCACTTGTATTTATATAGATTGTTTTAGCTTGAGGAGGCATCAAAGTATTTTCCAACGATTTGGCATTAAACAAATGTTAGGAAGTTGTAATGTCCCCATTTTTTAGCAGGTTATTGAATTGATGGTGCCAGGTCATTATTACGATCCTCGTGGTCTGGCGAGGTGTTTAGAGGGTCATTGGTGTGAACTTACTATTTATAGTAAGTCAATGGATAGTTTTGATGAGCTCAGATGAGTTAGAGGAGTTGAATGATGCTCTCGGTTTTCATTTTTGGCTTCCGGTTTGGGCTCCAAGAATCTCGGAGAGAGCGTCTATTTTTAGTAAGTCACCCCGTCAGGTTCATTCATCATCTTTCATCATCAGGTTCACTCTTGTGCAGACAGATTTCGTATCGGATGCTTCTTCAGTTGTTTTCGCAAGACGGGTGGTTTATTATTATTATTTAATTAAATTTGCCAAGGTTGTCATTTTTGTTGGTACTATATGTTGGATACCTTAGTGTTATAGCTCGTTGGAACTAGGATGAAAAGTTTTAAATCTTGGGCGCAAGAAACAAGGTTGTGTGTCATAATTTCATGATATTGGTGAAAAGGTAATTTTTGGAGCCAAATGAGTTAATAAATTATATTATTCAATATGTGCCTAAGTATAAAAAGTGTTTTAAGTGAAAAGTGTGTGAGAGAAGACACTTTTTAATTATAAAAGCAATGTTTTGTGAAAGGCAAATCATCTATTGAATATTTTATAATTTTTCTTCTTGAGCCTTGGGCTAGGGTTTCTGAGTTCTTCACTGCTGCAATTGTGCTGAGGTAAACAATTGCAAGATCTCTGTACTGTATTTCTGTGGCTAAGGAGAGAATTGGATTTATTCTGGAGATTTATTATCTGAGGAAGATTACTGATAATTAATTGGCACACGAAGAGTGCAATTAATTCTGAAATTGGTTTTCACATTGAACTGGGGCCTGCATTAAGAAGTCGATTGGATTGGAGCTTGCTAGAGATTGGACTAGAGATTTATTGTTTGGTTTATGGACTGAGATCTTACTGTATTGGAGCTGAATATTTTTTGGCACTTGTGGAGTTTGGTCGGCTGCAGACGTTTCAAGGGTTAGAGGTTATATGTTGGCTGAGAACGAATCATTCTCAGAATTTGTATGCACTTTGAATCAACGTTCCATGTTGGTGAATTGTGCTTGTATGGTTCAGCGTTAGGAAGTGGAAGTATTTCATTTGGCTTTGACTGGTTTACAGTCCCTTCCTCAGCGTGAGTTTTCTTTGGTTGTTGCTGCTGGTTCGTGGAGTGGTAATTTACTAGCAGCCATGTAGAGAGATAATATGGTGGCATTTTTGAAATCTGCTGGCAGCCGCTTGGTTACAAGGTTGGACTTTATTTGTATCATTGCCGTGATGTCTCTGTTTGATAAATGTCGTATTTAGTTTGACAAATCCATAGGCAGGAGTTAGATGCTATTTCTTTTTCCTATGAAATTGTATTGGCTGTTATTCATATTGAAACGTTGGATTAGATTCATCTTGGATGGTTGTTTCATACTTATTTGGGAATTACAAGAAGGAATTATATAACTGTTCTGGAAAAATATCAAATCTCTTTATTTTCAAAATTAGAAAAGTTGTTCATATTGGGTTATCATGCGTGCTGGGCTATCAACACTTCAGCCATAGGTATTCAGAATACAGAGAACAACAGGCGTAAGGTTTGAAGATAGACGTGGTACAACATACAGGCATGTTGCAATATCAAACGCCTTAATGGTATGTTTCGTTTGTTAAACATAAAGCATTACAATTTAGTTGTAGTGTTTACATTACTTATTTTCAGAAATTAGAAAATACAAATGACTATAGCTTGTTTATGACATTTTATATAATGAAAGTTTTTCACAAAACACAAAGAGATTATATACGAACTTTTCAAATTACCTTGCAAATTAGAGGGAAAGGTACCGTAATATCAGATAATCAAGAGATTTGCAGTTGAATTACCAAAAGAATTAGTCAGGCTCATTACAGTGGTATCAGAGCGGTTTTCTTGCCATCATGTGGAGATTGTAAAAATTGTGTGAGTGATCAACACTCTATTTTCCAGTATGGACAGGTACAGGAAAACATATAGCAGTAGATAGAGGAGACCATTAGACAGTTTGTCTGAATTCAAAAAGCAAACTGATGCCTTGGTTAGACAGTTGGATCGTAGTCAGGATATTCAGAACAAGATTTGTGAACAGTTGTCAGATCCGGCTACCTTTGACAAGGCGACTAGATACATGGTTTCGTTCTTAGGCAAATCTACTTCTCGCAGGACGCAGGATACGAGACAGGTTGACATGGTGAGGGAGGTCAGGAGAGATCTGCGGGATGATTTCACAGTTGCACTTGGACCTAGCACATCAGTTCCAGGGATCAGTGCCCCTCCAGTTGAGTTACCCCACACTTTGATTGTAGGGTCATTACCTATCTCAGTGGACGAGCACATGACAGTTACACAGGCCGACAGTTGCATGGAGACTCAACACTCAGTTGATGATCTGGTGATACAACAAGAGTTGACACCTGCAGCTGATTTATGTAGCACATCAGATTGTATTATAGAGACAAACATCGACTTATGTTAAGATTGCCATGATGATAGTTCTATGGTCGATGTTGAGGGAGTTGCTGATAGTGGGAGTGCTGTAGTGTTGGAGGATATGACGATGGACTCTGGATCGCCAAAGGAGGAGGATACCACTTTTGAGGGCTGCCTTGAAGAGATGGAGTTAGATAGTACAGATCTGGATAGCGGCAGTCCCGAGATGGGGTTAGTGTAGGAGATGCCAGTATTCTCCTGTGTTGTGGATTTGAGCATGGAGTCTGCATGTGATGATACCAATGTTGAGTCGGAGACAGTAGACACAGACTCATGCCCGCATGACTCGGATTCATTTGTTAGTAGGGAGTCAGAGGAGGTTCAGTTCGAGTCACCAGAGGAAGTAGAGCCTTTGTTAGCATCTTGGTTTGCTACCGATACTTTCTATGTGACCCCTGAGGGTGACTCCATCAGTGGTGAGTCATGTCTGTATCAGACCCTGGGAGAGGACTCCGAGTTGCTGGAGAGTGTAGATGGGTCCCAGGATCTAGATTATTCAGTGGTTACAGAGGACGAGGCAGCTGAGAGTGTTGAGGAGGTAGATTCTGTAGCAGCTTCCTCGGGTACAAAGGAATTTGATGGAGATGTGTCAGATGCTAGTACTCCGTTTGAGGATGTGAATTCAATTGTTAGTTCACAGAGCTCAGATGACAGCACACTGGGGGATAGTGTTTATGAAAGGAGTATGTTGGGTACCACTTCTATTCACAATACAAACAGTGTGCCAGGGGTAATGCATAGAGGAGACCTATTATTCAAAGTCATCACGTGTCTAGTCAGTTGAGAGTCAGCGAGCATGATATTGTTACCGCATTCGAGCATTTTGATGTTGCTCGACAGCTATTGGCTGTTCGTGGATGGGGTGCTCCTACAGATGATGAGCATGGTAGTTGTTACTTGTCTCTGACAAAGATTCATGCCTTACGGGAGGCTGTCGAAATTTTGAGACAAGACTTTTTTCGGTTGGTAGCCGACCGAGATCACCTAGTTGAGTGGGGAAGTACAACATATGAGGCACTCTTGGATAGAGAGGATGAGGTGAGTGAGCTTACTCGGGAGCTCACGATGACTTCTGAGGTTTTAGAGAGCACTCAGTTGGCTCTCCAGGAGTCACATGTTCAGTTAGCAGAGGTGACTGTGGAATTGGAGCAGCTTCAGTCTACACCAGCACTAGATCTAGTGCAGTTACATATTGTGGTGTCTGGTGATTTGACAATGTCCACAGTTGGGGTTGTTGGATGTGATGGAGTTGGGGATACATCCACCCTTGATTCTAGTGTTGGAGGTACAAGTTCACTTCCATCGGATACTTGTGCAGTTTAGTTAGGCACTGTAATAGAGGGTTGCGGTGTGCCTGACATTGGGGTGGATATTCCGGTTGGGATGGATACTCCAGTTGGTAGCATTGCGTCAGGTGATATAGTACAGGGCATTGTGGGTAGTGTAGTGGACCCGTTAGTGTTTAGTGTTTCTGTTTATGACACTACTCCTTTGATTGCTCAGCAGGGAGGCATGGTATCACCTAAGTTGGTTGTTAGTGATTGCATAGCTGGCAATGATAGGTAGCTGGCTACGTCACAGTTATACGATGACCAATTATGGATCCGAGGGGAGCAGATGGATGCTACCACCTATAAATTTTACTGCACAGAGTCATTCTTGGATCACCTTCTCGGGAGTACAAAATTTCGTGAGGGATCTTACCGAGCTTCTGAGGGTGTTCTCATCCAGGGTACTGGCGCGATTCGGCATTTGGTGAGAGAGATTGTAGGTACCTTGACTACGATGCTCCCTCACAGAGATTTTGAGGTTGGGTTTGCTGAGAGGGTCACCCAGGACCCTGCCCAACTAATTGTGCAGAGTTCGAGATTGGAGCTATCTCTGGGTTCGCGACTGGTGCATGATGAGCCTCTGACAGAGATCGAAGCATTTTATTGCCGTTACACAATGAGGAGTGCTCATTATTTTTCCTTTGACCCACATGTTGATAAGTTGATGGCACATAGATGTGGGTTGGCTCCTAGTCCTTATCATCCGTTATAGGATGGGTTCTCGCCATCAACAGTTGATGGGAGTTTTGGCTGCAAGTCAGTAGCAGGTGACTTGCAGAGTTATGGTGACTGCAGAGATTATATAGTGTGTGGATATCCGGGTCCTGGTACAACTTTGTTCAGGGGTATTCATCACTGTTGTGCAGATGGTCTACTGTAATGAGCCTAACTTGGCCTCATCTTCAAACCCTTTAATTCTCATCAATTTCTTGTGCAAATCATAAATTTGGCATTTGGTCAAACAGTTGGTAGGCAATCACTGTAATGACCCTGATTCGGCTCTGCTATCTAGTGATCGAAACTTTGCTCAACAATTAACAAATTTGCAACAAATAGGATGACGCCGCAAGATTTCTTTATTTATTTATTCCATTTCAAATTGAAAATTTCATAATTCCATACAAGATCATTCATATCCCAACACTTCTGATTTATTCTGGAAATGCTCTTAAATACAACTGTTCATTTTGGAAAGAAGTAATTAAATAGCAACAAAGAACCTGTAACATGCGTTTGCTTGCAGCGGCCAAGTAATAAATGAACGCAGTCACTTAATGGCTGTCACGTTCCTCTCCCAGTTCGAACGCTGCCACTGTATGGTATTCGCAGCCCTTGAAGACAGCTACGCAGCTCCCAAAGTACATCCAAATGCACCCGTAGCTGATGATATATGTCACGCAGCCCAGCATGTGCCAAATGTGGCTCCTTGGTGGATGCGGTTGTTTCCAGCAGTGGCTAACGCCACTATAATCCTAGCGCGACTGCCGTAATAATGATGCCGCCCTCACACAAGACACAGTTTGCAATTTATATGCAGCACTTCAAACATGCGCTGCCTAGCCTATATCAAATTCGGCACCTAGCAATAAGAATTTACAATTCCCAAGCATTCGATCCAAACCCTTCTCAATTTCAGAATTGATCTCTTCCTCCAATCACAGGCAAGAAACCGCACCCTCAGTGTGCATACAA
>MU227326.1:2637402-2648876 GCA_018584345.1 Thuja plicata | reverse complement strand
CAAGATTTAAAACTTTTCATCCCGGTTTCGACGAGCTATAACACTAAGGTGCCCAACATATAATACCAACAATAATGGCAACCTTAGCAAATTTAATCAAATAATAATAATAATTCACTCGTCTTGCGAAAACCACAGAAGAAGCATCAGAATCGAAATCTGTTTGCACTGGAGTGATCTTGATGATAAAAGATGATGAACGAACCTGACAGGGTGACTTACTAAAAATAGACGCTCTCTTTAAGATTCTTGGAGCCCAAACCGGAAGCCAGAAATGAAAACCGAGAGCATCATTCAACTCCTCTAACTCATCTGAGCTCATTGGAGCTATCCCTTGACTTATTATATATAGTAAGTTCACACCAAACACCCTCTAAACCCCTCGCCAGACCACGAGGATCGCAATAATGACCTGGCACCATCATTTCAATGACCTGCTGAAAAATGGGGACATTACAGGGGTATTCATCACTGTTGTGCAGATGGTCTACACACTCAGTATAGGTCAGTTGGGTGTGTAGGGGAAGTTCAGTGTGTATGGGATCTGAGTCTCCCATACATCTTGGTTTTCGATGGTCCTAAAGTTCACTTCTTTCGGGATTCGGGCAGAGACAGATTCAGTACAGGAGTTTGGGTGAGTGGTTGAGTCTCTTTACAGAGTTATCCGATTTGCATTTTGGGTGATGCTACAGGAGCCTACAGTTTATGTCAGTGGCATGGTATACTTTTTTCTGTGGGATTCAGGTGGATTGTGATGTTTCTTGTTCCGGTGATTGCTTGGGGACAAGCAATCTTGGGGAGGGAGGGCTGTAATTTTAGCAGGTCATTGAATTGATGGTGCTAGGTCATTATTACGATCCTCGTGGTCTGGCGAGGTGTTTAGAGGATCATTGGTGTGAATTTACTATTTATAGTAAGTCAATGGATAGTTCCGATGAGCTCAGATGAGTTAGAGGAGTTGAATGATGCTCTCAGTTTTCATTTTTGGCTTTCGGTTTGGGCTCCAAGAATCTTGGAGAGAGCGTCTATTTTTAGTAAGTCACCCCGTCAGGTTCATTCATCATCTTTCATCATCAGGATCACTCCTGTGCAGACAAATTTCGATTCAGATGCTTCTTCAGTTGTTTTCGCAAGACGGGTGGTTTATTATTATTATTTAATTAAATTTGCTAAGGTTGCCATTTTTGTTGGTATTATATGCTGGATACCTTAGTGTTATAGCTCGTTGGAACTAGGATGAAAAGTTTTAAATCATGGGCACAAGAAATAGGGACCTTGTGTGTCATAATTTCATGATATTGGTGAAAAGGTCATTTTTGGAGCCAAATGAGTCAACAAATTATATTATTCAATATGTGCCAAGTATAAAAAGTGTTTTAAGTGAAAAGTTCTTGAGGGAAGACACTTTTTAATTATAAAAGCAATGCTTTGTGAAAGGCAAATCATCTATTGAATATTTTATAATTTTTCTTCTTGAGCTCTGGGCTAGGGTTTCTGAGTTTCTTCTCTGTGCAATTGTGCTGAGGTAAACAATTGCAAGATCTCTCTACTGTATTTCTGTAGCTAAGGAGAGAATTTGATTTTTACTGGAGATTATTGTCTGGGGAGATTGTGATAATTTTTTGGCACACTGAGAGTGCATATCAATTCTGAGATTGTTATTTGCTATTGAACTGTGGCCCGCTGAAGAGGTTGATTCAAATTTTGGAAGGGTGGATTTATTCTAGAAACTTGATTGAAGAGTTTCTTGTCTTCAGAATTCGTTTGGGGAGTGCTTGTGAGTGAACGCCATGAATGCTATGGCAAGGTGGCACCCTTAATGCTGAACGTATGCAAGCTGGGATGAAGACGGCTACTATGCTGTGATAACGTGGCACCATAACTGCTGAGTGTATGCCGTTAGGAGTTAATTCAAATTGTCTTCAATTTTGAAGAGCATCGTGGGTGCTGGCTGGGCTGTCAACACTTCAGCCGTAGGTATTCAGAATACAGAGAACAGCAGGCGTGAGGTTTGAAGATGGATGTGGTACAGCATACAGGCACGTTGCAATATCAAACGCCTTAATGGTATGTTTCATTTGTTAAACATAAAGCATTACAATTTAGTTGTAGTGTTTAAATTACTTATTTTCAGAAATCAGAAAATACAAAAGACTATAGCTTGTTTATGACGTTTTATATAATGAAAAGTTTTTCACAAAACACAGAGATTATATACAGACTTTTCAAATTACCTTGCAAATTAGAGGGAAAGGTACTGTAATATCAGATAATCCAGACTTTGCAGTTGAATTACCAAAAGAGCCAGTCAGACTCATTACAGAAATCTAGACACAACCTTGGATCTCCAATTGTGTGCTAGGACGTAGCCCCTATCACTGTCAAAAGTTTGTTGTTTACCATTGCACGATCTATACATTTGAATCAGTTGCATTATTCCTTACCTGAATCACATTATTGCATAGGAGAAGAGTACTGCGAGAAGAAAAATTACACCTGTTAGTAAATACTCTGAGTGACGCTGGGAAGAGGATCTGATAGCAAGACAAGGGAGCACTATTCTCTGTAGTGGCATCTCAGCTCTCTCCTTTGCTGTTGTCTCTCGACACAATCTAACCACCATTGCTCTTAGCATTTCTCTAACCTTCTGGTCTCCGTTTATGAACCATGTCTTGTACTTCAACTCTCTACATTCATAGGATCCTCACACCTACAATAAAATTCTCAAATTTTTCCAAGACTAACTCCTTTAGACATTTCAGCAACCCTTTGAACTGACCTATTTTTATGCAGGGCATGGATTTGGAGCCTAGTGAAAGATAGTCAACCCTAGCAGCCCCATATAAAAACAAATTAACAAATGCAGCAAGAAAAACACAAAAATTAAAATTTAGAATTTCCATTACAATTAGGCACACAACCTAGCAAAAAGGCATTACAGTTTATTCAGAATCTCCTTAACATCTCTCCCTGGACAGTTTCATGCAAACAGCAAACAGATAAACTTCAACTTTCTTTTACTTTTAATTATCTCTGTTACCTGTACATTTGTTTATCCTCACATGTATGTTTTTTTAATAAGGGCCAGTTGTGCAAATTGAACATGCCACCAGCCATAAAGGCTCCACACACAATCTAGGATGGGCGCATGAAGGAAAAGATGCCTGACAGAAACTGTTGAAAACCAATAATAGGTCCAATCAAAGATAGCAATATGAAGGTAAACCCCACTCAGATTTTCTTGCAAGTGTTGAATGCCCACAATCTTACTTGAAGATGTCAGGATGAAAGTGCTGTCAGGAACAAGTGATACACCCATGACCCATATATAAAGGCCTAGCATAAGGAAGGAACATGCAGTACACAAGAATGAGCACTAGTCCATGTGAGCCCCATTATACCAGTTTGAAGTGAAACACCCAGTGAAAGATACTACTCAGATTTCTACTAAATTCAATACTAAAAAAAATGCTTAAACATCATTCAGAAATAGATCATTTCACATTCAGCATAGAATAATATTCACCCAAATATAGATCAGACTACTATTCAGATTACAATCTTAATTCCAGAATAAGAGCAATATTGAGTTCAGTCACAACTGGACACATAACCTAACTCAGTACACATTCAGATTTACAACTAGCAGCATTCAAAATTCTTTAAAGAACCTGATCAATCTGCTCCTGATTCACCATCTGGAGAGTGCCTGGAAAAGCGGTTAGAACTCTCTAATCACCTCCACACAGTCTGTCTTGATTCTCGGTATTAGATCATATGACTGAAACTCTGCATGCCACACTAAAACAGAAAAGCAGAGGTTTTATTCAACGAATAAGGAGAGCAATCATTGTAAACATTAGAGGGTCCAACCTTCTCTATTGCATCCTTCAAAATTTGAAATTGGAAGCTTGCATCCTACTTTCTAGATCAATCAATAACTCTAAGAAAGTAAGCCTAAATTGAACATATGACAATGATATTAATGAGTGGCCATTGTTTAATATTGGTCCACCCATCTATGATGATAGAGCAGCCCTTCTATAATCTAAGTTTGCCATGTTTCCTCTATCACCACACTCACCTTAGAATACATTCTATCAAGATGGGGTAGTGTGTAGTTTATGTTTTCTACGGGGCAAACGAGGGATCAATGACAATTTGCATCTTTGACCTTTATATTTGAAATAGGGAGAATGTGCCATATCATGGTATGATGGGCAATGTTGTTTGGGAATATAAGAATTAGCCACTTTTTGTGATCGTTTAGTGAACATCCTTGCAACACTAGAAGCCCTTTTCTTTTCTTTGGTGGAATCCTCTCCCCTTTGACTCTCAACCTTAGAAACGAGATTCACGAGTATGCGGTGAGTTGTGAAGCTAGGCAAGGCCGACAAGTCTTTGGCACTTGGACTCAGACTATGCTGAGTTTTTGTTAGACTTGTAGATTCTTGGGACTCGGCAAGAATTGCGAGTCACGGTGAGTCCCGATAGGAAGATTTTGCCGCGTGGCTGTGTGAAAAGAAAAGAAAAACATAAAAATAAATAATTTCACTTGCTTTTTTTCCATTTAAGTTTGCTCTAAAACCCTAAAAGCATTGCCATTTCATTTTGTTGGCAAAATAGGAGGAGAAAAGAGAGATGTGAGCAGAAGTAAAGAGTGCATTGTAGGGCAACCAGCAAGGAGTTAGAACAAAAACCCATCGTTGAATCACATTTGGGCAGCTTCATAGCTATCTTTGGTGCATCAAGAGGTGTCTACAAACAATCGGAAGTAGTTTTCATTTGATTTAAGAGGTAAGTTTTTTTTATAAAAAACTTTGTTTTTTTTTAGATTTCATTTCTTTTTCTATTTATTTTACTAGCTCAAAGAAAGAACCCTAGATGTGTTTGATTTTTCTTTTGAACATCAACAAACCCTACATTTTTTGTATTAGTTTAATAATTATAATTTATAAATCACAATTCACAATTTTTTTAATTTTTTGTATTTTAATGTTTTTGCCAGCAGCCTTGAGCTTTTCAAATCATCTTTTTCATGATGTCCAAACCCCCAGTAAGAAGGGACCCACATTGGAAACATGCTGAACTTTTCCTTGCAAAGGGAGGAGTTGGCGTGCATTGATGACAATCTCACTTGAGGTGGTTGAGGAGAGTGTGGTGTAAGTGGTGATCAATAATGCAACAAATTATGTTGTTGCAGGTAGACTATTGATGGAAAGGCACCCAACATTATTTTGGACTCCATGTGCTGCCAATTGCCTTGACCTCATATTGGAGGTTTTTGGAAAATTTCCATTGATAAAAACATGAGTGGATTCAGCCAATAATATTTTTAAATATGTATACAATCACACATGGGTTTTCAGAGAGGTAATACATGAGGCAGGAGTTGGCTTGTCCTAGCATAACCAGATTTGCTACTAGTTTCATGACATTATAATCCTTGATTCGGTCAATGGAAGCTTTGAGGTGTATGTTTGTTAGTGAGGAGTGGATTTCCTGATCATATGCTAGGAGTACTGTAGGGTTTGATGTGGCAACTTGCATTTTTGATGAGCTAGGTTTTGGGTACTTGTTATGGAGATTGCAAAGGTAAATGAAAACCAAATTCTATATTATGTTTTAATTTTTATTTATATTATTTGCTTATTTTTGTTCACACTTAAGTTAACGTTTCACAATAATTGCAGTTCATTGAGCCTTTGGTAGTTCTTGTACGAGTTGCTAATGGGTAGAAGTCCACAGTGGGCTACATATATGAGGGCATCAATAGGGCCAAGAAAAGCTTTAGATGCATCTATGTGGGAGTTAAGGGTAAGTATCGTCCCATTTGGGAGATCATTGATAGGAGATGGCACCTCTTGCTTCACAAGCTCCTACATGTAGCCGCTTATTTCCTCAATCTGGCATACCAGTACAACCTTGATTTCAAGGTGGATCAAGTTGTTTTGAGTGGGCTCTTAGTGATAGAGCGGTTGTCGCTTGGTGTTATCACATAGTCCACAAATTAGAGACCTTTACTAATGTGTAAAGGGAGCTCTTTTCTTGTCAAATGTGCAAAGAAAGTCGGATGACATTGCAACCAAGTAAAAATATATTTGAGGGCATAACTGAAATTTAAAAAATGTAATAAAAATTTCCTCTTTTTATATTATTATTAAATGTTCAATCTTAAAGTTGGATAATGAGATTAATTTTTTTCTTTCTCTCATCTCAGTTAGATGGTTTAAATTGTTTGGTGTTGATGCACCAAATGTTTAGAGGGCGGCAATTTGCAATGTTGGGAGTGTAATTAGAGTATGTTTGAGCATATACACTCCAAGAAGAGCATTAGATTGTCCATGGAGAGGTTGAATGATCTAGTCAATGATCATTACAACCTTTGTCTTAAACATAGACAAATTTTGGGACATGCCTCTACCCTCATCACATTAGAGGGTCGATCCAGAATCTAAGTGGATCACTAAGGCTGAGGATCTTGTGTTTAGCGATGAGGACCTTGATTGGGTTGTCCAAGCAGATAGAGAGGTTGAGATTGTAGCCAAGGCAAAGGAGTAGGATAGAGCATGCGAAGACACAGTTGATGTTGGTGTGGATGGCATGGAGTCACAGGCAGAGATTATGTTGCTTCATTATCTAGGACCTACCTTAAATGCCTTCATAGGAATAATGGAGGCTCCTTTGAGCTATAGATGCTTCATTATTAGGCCCAAACTAACTTTGCACTAATACTTACAATCAACAAGTACCAAAAGGTAGGGATACTTGTTTCACCATTAATCACCATTCAACAATATCCTCCATTCATCTACTTCTACTTCTACTTAACATGAAATGAAATCCTATTTCGAGTGAGGTAATGTAGAAACCATGCAATACTCCAAAATGATACAAGTAATCCACCATGAAAACCAACAATGAATTAAGAACAATTTGGCAGTATCATAGCAACAATCTTCCAAGTCTCTTCTCTACTCTAACGAATCTAATAAGTTACAAATGAGAAGGCCTTGCCTTTTATAGTTGTTCAATTACAATGGGTGACCAAGATCAATTCAAGATCAAGGGCTTAGATTCATCCAATAATGCCCTAATCCAACTAACAACTACAAGCATTAAATGCTTGTCCAATTACAATGAAGCAACACTTGTGGGCCAATCAAAAAATTACATTGCTTTGATTGACCAATGAGAGAAAAGGTTAGGTAGAAGTATTATGTGGACTCCGCATGTACACTTGGCATGATCTGATTGGATGTTCTCAAACACGTGCAACCAGAGTCTTCTGATTGGTTAAAGATGAGTGGGCTCCACCTCAACATGTTTATCTCATAAACTTGATTAATTTCTTGGTGACAAGAGAAATATCTCTTGATACTCAACATTTCTCAGTCTTCAATAGATTCTAATGGCTCATATCCTCAAATTACCTGATCTTCATAAGTTTTCTCTATCTTCTTTCATGTTGAAACCTTCCCATTGACACGTGCTTGAAATCTTAACTTCTTGGCCTTGACGTCCACAATGATGAGGTACTTCATGTTCTTGAATTATTCTACTTGATCGAATAGAACTTGGATTCCCAAAGGGAATTCAAGTCGATGGTGATTTCCTTCCACTTGTAGCCTTGATAAATTCTTTTGGTTCCTTGATCTCTATCTTGGATTTATGTCTTCACTTTGATCCTCGAACTATCGTTTTGCTTGAAGACCCAAGCTTGTTCTTGCTATAGTCCTTTGTTCTCGAAGCATCTCCTTCCTCCGTAGTTACCTTGTAAAACAAGGAAATACTTATATTAAGTCCATGGAATGGATATAAAACTTCTTACAAACCTTACATTTTCATCCTCAAATTATGAGATTAAATAGATGAAATCATTTTGAAAATTTTCCAACTTAACCGAATGGGAACCATTTCAACAAGTAATTTCTAGGGATCATTGCGTTTGAAGACGGGTGATTTGGTTTCAAGATCAAATTAGAATTCTAAGAGGTGGCTAGGGTTGAAGGTATCTTGGACATAAATTGATTTCAAGGCTTCTTCCCCTCAAACTTTCATATCTTTGCTTTTCAAAGTGAATTCTATTCTATCTTTGCCCTTCTTGGTTTCATCTTCTGAGAATTTTCTAGGCGAAAATGTGATGTTGGACTAAGATTTCACCTCAAGATTTTAACATTTTCTCCTATTGTCGTTTTGATTCTCCCAATATAATTCCTCATTCAAATTAATTAAATTACCTCATTTCTCCATATGGCTGACTTACTTAGGCTTTTGCAAACTGATTTTTATGGGTAAATTAGTCTCATGATCGAATTGTTTTACATCGAAAGGTTGGCATAAATTTTGAGTACCTTGGACAAGCATGTCTAAGGCCAGGTCGGAGTCCGACGTTTTCTTGGACAGCCTTGTCCATCTCCAGGTTGGAATCCGACGTGGTCTTCGACACTAGTCCAAGTACCTTGCTTTCTTTTACCTCTTGTTTTGACTTGAAACTTCGTTGATTTCTTGCTTTTATCTTTCACTTGCCATTTGAATCTTTCTGCATACTTGTAAATTGATCAATGAAGGTTGTATTGTATTGAGTTTCAGTTTGAAATCTCGAGATAGATCATTGAATTCATTGCCTTAAAGGCCTGATTTCATGTTCCTAGATGGAGAAATGGATCATCTTTCAACCCCAAATCAGTCTTGTGATATTGAGAATTACCCACTCTTGAGCCATGAATCAATTGAAGGGCCAAGGTATACTCTCCATGCATGGGCAAAATTTTGACTATGGTTGGATAAGCATGTCTAAGGCCAGGTTGGAATCCAACCCGCCCTTGGAAATCCTTGTCCAAGGCCATGTTGGATTCCAACTTGTCCTTGGACACAAGTCCAAGTTGCCCTCATTCAAACCTTAACTCTTCGCCTTTCCAATTGGCTCTACTTTTCACTTCCTCATTTTCACCTCTTCAATTCATTCTCTTGGCCACAATATGGTGAGTTTGAGATTGGTTTGAGTCTTTGAATTCAGATCTGATCATACCTTCACCACTTCATTCTAATCCTCATGCTTGTCTTGAAAATTGATATCTTCATAAGCTCGACTTGGAAAGGGAAATGACACTTTATGCTTTAGAACCCTCGTATTATCATGTATGCTTGCCCAAGGAATAAAAATTTATCAAAATGCAAAGGGTGGAAATCAGGGGGTCTTGGAAAGTGAATGCGTGAAGTGACTTGGATTCTTGTCCAATGACAGGTCGGAATCCGACCTAACCTTGGACCACCCTATCCAAGGACAGGTTGGATTCCAACCTGTCCTTGGACAACCCTGTCCAAGGGCTAGGTTGGATTTCGACCTATCGTTGGACAAGAATCCAAGTCACTTCATGCATTCACTTTTTCAATTTTGTTCATTCTAATCTTGCCTTGGTGAATTCATCTTTAGTTTTCAAGCCCCTTCATTTCATTTCTCCTTGTAAAGTCATTAATCTTCATGTGGCTTCACACTCAAAGTTCATCTCCCTATTATGTCTTCCAAGTTGACTTCGTACTTCAACAACTTATCATCTCCATCCTCTTGATCACAAACCTAACTAAGTGTCATCTGTCATCATGCTTCTTTTGATTTCAATTCCTTATCTTTCAAATCCAAACGTACTTCCTCAAGGTACTAAGGCTTAGTATCCAATCTGGGCTTGCTGTCGTCTACTCGGGTCTTAGACCTCTAACTCAATTTTGCTTGACACTTGATTAAGTGTTGAACTTCTCACAACTCTATCCTCATCTCTTCAATTGGCTTGACCCGCAAGTGGGTGAAAGTTGTTCAAACTCATCTCACTACCTGGGAGACTCTAGAATTGCTACGAAGGCCAACTAAGACCACCACTACTACTACTAATGCAAAAAGAGGGGGTCCCCATTTGCAATGAGGTGATGGTGTGAAAACGTCATAACACGTCCCTTCCCAAAGAAAATATTTTATTATTTTATTAATGCCCATTTCCACTAATTTCGCCAGCTTAAGGGTTGACAAGGCATATATTGGAAATGCAACTAGAACTAAGCTTAAGGGTTGACATGGCATATATTGGAATGGCAACTAGAACTAATTTAAGCATTGTGAGTTTGCCTGATAATGTTAGTCACTTCCCCTTCTAGCTCATGACTTTCTTCTGACACACATCCAATACACCCTGCCAATGTTCTGCCTTTGTTGCTCCTTGGAAAATTGGAACCCCTAAATAGGTAGAGAGTAGCTCCATAGTACTGAATGCCAAGAGATTTACAATCGAGTGCTTGACTTGTCATTTTGTGTTGAAGAATAATATAGCAAACTTCTCATTGTTTATTACCTGACCAGATTTTTTGGCATAGAGGGACAATATGGACTTGATCTCCTTTGCTTCAACTAAGCTAGCTTCCTTGAAGAACATTGTATCATCAACGAACTGCTGATGGGTTAGAGGTTCCAGATTATTTTGTATAGAGATTACTTGCCATCGATTGACTTCCTTCGCCTTATCAATCTACTTAAGCATCAACCATCAGAACAGAGAGGAAGGGCGAGATCATATCGCCTTGTCTAAGCCCCCACAAGCTTTCAAAGTAGCCACATGGAGATGTTAATTAGGATTTAGTAACACACCATGGATATGCAACCATACAACTTGTTCAACAAATCTCTTGCAAAACCAAAGGCCTCTAATACCTTCATCAGAAACCGCTAGCTTAGCCTATCATAGGCCTTAGCAATATCTAATTTCAATATCGTTGCATTATGCCTACTTTTTTGAATTGAGTGAATAACTTCATTGGCAATAACAATTCCCTTTCAATTTCCTTGCTTAGAACAAAACCAATTTGTTCTGGTGAAATAATGCTCCCTAATATGATCTGAATTCTGTTAGCCATTGTTCTTGAGATGATTTTGTATATAGATTTGCGCAATGAGATGGGCCAAAAGTCTGCAAACGTGGTCACATCATCTTTTTTCCTTATTAGAGCAATGTAACTGTTATTAATCTATTTGAGCATTCGTTTCTTCTTTCTGTAGTCCACAACCTCCCATACTTCATCACCAATGAAGTCCCAATAATATTGGTAAAAGTGTAATGTCCCCACTTTAGCCATCACCAGATTGAGTTGCAGTTAGCCTATGTCTGCATGGTCCCGGAGGCTAACATGGATTGCAAAGGGATCCTGAGATGTTTTGGCCTAGTCCTTTCTAGTTTGGGCCAAATCGGAGTTGAATTGTGGTTTCGTTGGAGTACTTACTATTTTTAGTAAGTCAATAGGGCATGGGCGATGTCAGATTTAGTGATTGGATTTGATGCTCCTCGATGAGAGCTTTCCGACAAGCTATCACTCATATTATTCTGAATCCAATTACTATTTTATTTTAATGCCTGAAGTTTATTAAAGTGACATTTAAATTAAAAGTTAAACTAATAAAGTGTTACTTTAATATTATTATATTTTAAAAC
>MU227326.1:2621488-2636877 GCA_018584345.1 Thuja plicata | reverse complement strand
ATTTCCGGAGACTTGAGGGATTAAAACATTAAACGGAGAAATAAGGAGTGGATGCAAACTGTTTGACAAAATTCCTATCAGCAAGTTGGTTTTAATTTTGAGGGCATTCAGGGGTGTCCATTACAAAAAGAGGGCAGGGAACTCATCTGAGCTGGGTGATTTATTCGTGTGCATCTCAAACACTTCTTTTCGTACTTCTTTTGTAGTAAACGGAGCCATTAAACTTGCATTCATTTCTTGCATGACCAATCTTGAGATGACCTCAAGAACTTTAAAAAATTCCATTGCTTCAAACTTGTCCTTCTGGGCCAGAAGATGAGCGAAAAACCTTAACCCCTTCAGCTTGTATCTCTGCCTCACTAGAAATCAGTGTTCCATCACTCTGTTGCATGCTATCAATCCGGCTTTTGATTCTCTGGATCTTGGCTGTGTTAAGGAAGAAGCTAGTAGTTGAGTTCCCTTCTGTGAGCCAGAGTTCTTTCGATTCATATCTCCAGAAGATCTCTTTTCTGGCCAATATTTCTTTTAGCTCCTTTTATCTCCTCTTGGTCACTCACACCTCTGCTTTGCTCCCGCTCGCTTGCTCCATTTTTTGTAATGAATCTTTATTAGCACTAGTTACGATTTTTCATTGTTTTGTCTAACTGCCCCTATAATTCTTAAATGCCTTCATAGGACAAATGACAAATGACATGGTCAACATTTACTCCTCTCTGATTTGTTTTTTAGCCTTTGTCCATGGCTATTGCAAATTGCAAAGGGATTTTTTATGTATTAAATGGATTGTTTAGAAGGGCATTCACATGAGTTATTTGAACTCATTGTCTTTGCAATAATCCCACACCCAAAAGAACCCCAATAGTACCTAGACGACCTCTGTATTAAATTTGAAAAATTTCACCTTCAATGTCCTCACTACTGCTCATTGTATTTTTTTTTTCTTGAAAACTCAAAATACAGCTGCAAGTGCAAACATAAAACAAAAGCAAAGAAAAATCCTCTCCAAGTGTTTGAAATTTTGAAAATAAGTTATAACAATAATAATGGATAGTAAACTTACCTCAATGATGTACTTTTGACGCTCTCTTGCTCTTTTCCTTCTATTGTTTTATATCTTTTAGTTGTGAGTGTGGTTTAGGATTAGGATTGGTGTAAAGAGCAGTGAGGGTCCTTGCAGGTCCCCCAATACCCCTTTTCTTTGTAATTTTGTGTTTTTTGAGTGAGCTGTAGCTGTCCCCTGCTGTTTTGTTGGGAAAAAAAGTGTCTTTGAGACTTTTTCTAAATTTCATGCAAATTGGGTATGGAAAGGGGGACATTTGCCATCCCTGAAATGTTCCCTATAGGGTCTGAAAATGCAGGGGATGCATCCTTGTGGTACATAGATTTGAGCACAACTCTGTTGGTGACTTTTGGAGCCTTCATTATTGTGACCTTTCAATACATGGAGCATGTTCAATGGTCACTTGACCATGTCACTGGACAATGTTCCACTGGGTTTTAATGTCATTGATGTAATTTTATTTTTGTTCCCCATGTATCTTACCAACAGATTGTTATTCATTGGACCATATCTATATATAATCCAATGAATTGCAATCTGTTGGCGAGATGTTTGCAAAAAATTAATAATAATATTATAGTACCTAAAGTAAAACAACCATAAATCTTTAACTTACCATAACAGTTCATTTACAGAGACCACCTTCTAAATTATATGAAACTAGACTTCTGTGATCTTTTATACATATGTAAGAAATATTGAATATTAACTGTCACACAAAGAAGAGTTACTTATCTTTTAACTTTCTACAAGTACAGACACATCATATTTAACTAAAGGAGATCTACTAAAAAAATCGAACTGTTGTAAAAAAAAATCTATATGGGAAAATAAAAAAGAGATACTTCAATAAGAGACTGACTGAATATAAGTTAATCTCAAGTGAGGGCTTAATGTGACAATGGAACCAGGAAAAGACAAACCTTTTATGGACACATGCTGAAATGTTTATGGCAAATGGGATAACGGACAAGAATAATATATGTTTCAATGTTTGAATTTTTAAAAATAAAATTCTATGTTGGCCTACCATTTGTCACACGCCAGAATATTCTAAGAAACATCAGATTCTTGTGATGTGGTTTTCAGATTATGATGGCCCCTTGCAGTTCTGCTTCTGTTAATACGGGCTTAAAACTGCAATTTGAATTCAAGCTATCTGGAATCTAATTCACTGGATGAATTTAATTATTCTTCTTGACACTCTTTGCATGTGTAGATTTATACATCTCCCATATCACCTATTCGGCAAAGTGAGCGTGAAGAAACCTACCAGATGGTAAGGAGACCATTCTTTGGATCAGGCCTTGGGTTTGGTCAAGTGTTGGTCATGTACACTGTATTGTCACAGGGCTTCTATTTTGTCATTGCAATCTGGAATTTGCATTTTTTGGCAACTTTACTGTAATTATGCTTATGTCTTTTTGAACTATCTTGCAATGTGCTGACTGAAAAGAAAATTGTGCCACAGATTACATCACACCTGAAAGTGCAACCTGCAAACCATGAAAGAGGGAGAGAGTCCTGGTTCCGTAAGGTAATTTGTAGTGAAACATTTCTATTTGATCAATATGAAATGATTTTTTGAGTTATTATAATATTAGGAAATGGTAATGTCTAATGTGTGGAAGATGAAACGAAGATTTTGGTATGTTTAAGATAGATTCACAAGTGCTAAGCATTTTTGTTGCGCTTTCCTGGTCTCCCAAAGTTGATATTTTCATTATTCCTTCCTTCACGTGCTTTACATCTTTAATTTCCTATGATGGCTTCAGAGAGTGTCAGCTTTCCACCTGTGTTCTGTTGGTATCTCTGCTATCTCAAAATGCAGAATATGTGTTTCTTGTCCAACTTCTAAAGAGCTTCTCTCATCCTGATACTGAGGTTAAAATTTGAAAGAATATTGCCACTTATCCATATTTTTTGATCATTGATTTGACTACCTTATATCCCAACCTGTATATGCCAACTTGTCATGTATGTCATGAGTGCTTAAGGATAGTTGTTTGATGTGATCTTATTCATTGTATTGACGACTTACTTTGCCAATGAATATGTTTTTATTTTTTATTTATTTAAATGATCTGGTGTTCACAACTCCTATTCCAGCTCATGTGACAAGGCTAAAGGCTGGGTAATGATATTGGCAAAGGTTGCTTGGACCTTACCACCATTGAACATTGTTTAACCTTTCAGGGCTATAGTGATATCCATTCCCCAAAAGTCTTTGCATCTTTCTTAAAAATATTTTATTCTATTTGCCTCATGTGGTATCATAGCACTTTTCTGGATGCTATCATTCCCAAATTTGGCATCCTCCAATATCCATTTTTATTCACTGATGTCACTCCTTATACTTCATCTATCTTTTGTCTTTGATAATCATGAGAACCATAATAACGTAATTGCAAATAAGGCAATACAAAATACTAATAAGGGACAAAAAAGGATTCTTTTCAAGACTGGTATAAACAAAAGTTAATGTACAGCAAATGAGTATATGTACAGATATGGTTCAAAGTAATTTTCTGAAATGATAAAACCATTGGATATTTAGGTGCATCCAGACATCATCTTCCTTGAAAGGGATGATTGTGCCTGTTGCTTGGACTGATCCACAGGTCTAGCTTTGTTCCAACCCCGTAGAGGAGAGTTTTGGAGTTTAACACTTAGTGGAAATGATGATTTCTGAGGAAAGCGCATGCTGCTCCTCCAAGTCAGATTTTTTTTAGGAGGTATAAATGTTTGTTGTGCTAAAAGAAGTGCCAGATGTAGTAGGGTAGGCAGCTTGGCTTCTTGAAATTCAAATCTTCTGATAGATCCCGTTACACATCAATGATGACTGTCACCCTTCTCTCTTGAGCAATTTGTTTTTCCAGATGGTTCTTTTATGCAGCCCTCACAGATGTCTTTGATGTTCGGCATGGGTACCCTTCACAATACCTAAATCAGATTGAAAAGCCTGAATCTAAGAATATTGTTCCTTCAACAGCTAAAAAAATCTAAAGCTAAACAGGATCAACAAATGAAGGGGGAAGAGGCAAGGCGTTTAGAAGATTCAGTTGGTTCTGTTGAAAAAAATACAATTGAAAAATAACTATATATAGATATGTATATATGTATGTATGTATGTATGTCATGCTCCCACGATAATAGATAAACAAGATATTCAATAAACTAGGAATTTTTCTTCACAAATTTACTGTGAGCATTGAAGCATTCCCCATGGAGAATATGTGCTGTGTGGTATGCAATAACAATTACCATCTTTTTGGGAGTGGTGATCTCATTAAGGTTTTAATCGCTGTTGCAAACAATGATTGGTTTGGAGGTGATTAGTTAAGGAATTGAAATATGAAGAGACGCCACCTTCCAAGAAAGTTATAACCGCAGAAAAAGTCACGACCCTTCTGCTCCAAGAAAGAGAGATACAAATACATTGGAGTCAACTCCAAGAAAAGAGCATGAATGGTAAAAAAAGATATACACAACAGCAGCACCGACTAGATAGCAAAAGACAACAACGTCTGAGAGAGGCAACCGAATAAACTTCTGGTACAACTTATAACACCGATACCACATTCAGCAAGGAGGCCATATAGCAAGTAAATCGTTCAATAAGAACTCAATACATCTTCAAACTCATATCTATTGGTATATCTATTAAGATTGCCCATCATGATTATTAATTAAATATATGTTGTTTTTTATATTTATATTGAACAATGCTTAGGACTACGTTGATTGCCATATATCATTGCTGATCTTTATTGCCTATGATGACAATTTTGTCAAGTTTTTGGCTGTCTGAATCCCATCTTGAAAGGAAGGGCCCGAGGTGTAAGAGAAGGGTGGCGAGAGGCTCGTAAGAAGGCTGTCCTAGTAGGACCGTTGCAGCCTAAGACAAAGGGGCACTTACAGAGTCAAGTAACCCCTTACAACCTTTGCATGACTCCACAAGATGGCAATTGTTTGTAGGGAGATGAGACATGATCGGGGAAAGTAGGTACAAGCCGCCAAGCAAGAGGGCTGTGGTAGACATCCACTCTTAGGCTCGGTGTAGAAATGCCTTTGGGCGGACCCATCACGTCTCTTCCCCCAATATGTTTGTAACCTAAGTGTATAATGCGATTTGACTAACACCAATGATTAATTTTTTATCTATATCAGAATATTGTATATGTTTCTTTCATGTTGTGTTTGCAAGATTCAAATTGAGGGTCATTATTTAAGGAGATATTTTACTTGGTAAGATGTAGCTCTAATCCTAATTTATTGCAATTGTGATTCTAGGGCAAATTCTGGGGCAACGTAGGAAGGGGACATTGCAATTGGTATTGAAGTGTCTTTCCTGCCATCTTGTGAAAGATAGTTGATGCAAACTAGCTAAAGGGCTTTGGAAAGAGAAAGAAAGAAGCTGACATCCACCATGGGCAAACAAATGAGCAATGAGTTGAGGGCCTTCATGGAACAACCGCTCAAACCACTTAAGCTCTCATGGAACAAAATGAGAGGAATGAAAGAACCAACAAAGTCCAAGCAATTCAAAATAAAAGTAGCAATAATTTTCATGGAAGGGATACTAACTCCAACCACTCCAAGAATAATAATAATATCTTCCCAATATGGTAT
The DNA here is from genome assembly GCA_018584345.1 of Thuja plicata. Taxonomy (NCBI): domain Eukaryota; kingdom Viridiplantae; phylum Streptophyta; class Pinopsida; order Cupressales; family Cupressaceae; genus Thuja; species Thuja plicata. The sequence goes on along the minus strand of MU227326.1, from coordinate 2,631,185 downwards.
CCAACCGTAGGCCAACAAGACCTCCCTTTCTACCTAGGGAGGAACACATGGATGAAGAAGAAGCTAACGTTCCATCCATGGATAAGGACCCTAAATTTAGGAGAAATGTCTCTTTTAGGGCTTATTGTGATGCCAAAATGAAAGATGCCCCTATTAAGAAAAGAAAGGAACAACTAGATAAGGACCTAAAGCAAAGGGTGAGTAAGATAACTATTCCTAGCTTTGATGGATTGGGAAAAATCATGGCAAGTTTATGGGTCCAAAAATTGGACACTTATCTTTTGCTAAGCCCCATGATGGGGGAAAATGTCATTAAATTTGTTGTGCTCCATTTGATGGACAACCCGTGAGGGGTGGCACCATGGTTTTATTACCCTAGGTCACCAACACTTAACCACTTGTGATGAATTAACCCAAAAACTCATCAAAAGATTCGATCGAAGCCATGGTGAAATATCCTTGCTACATAATTTTTCCTAATAAAAGATATAAGCAAACAACCAAGCCAAGAGAAAATTCATTCCGTGAAATTTTCACAAAATTACAGGCTGATTGGTGAGATATTTGTTAGCATGCAACAGATATTCTTAATTCCAAGACTATCAAATTAACACTTCAACCAAAGACAACCTTATACTTCAATGTATTGAATACAAGGCGTACCAACATTGTATTGGGCTCAAGTTACAATCTTTGACAAAAGCTAATATGATCCAGATGTTGAGAATGGCTTTCAGTATTCGAACTGCTCCTGTTGATGACAACTGATCTGAATTAATAGCAATGATAGCCTTTATACTGAGTGCTGTAGGTATTTATCAGGCTGTGGCAGTGATACCAATCAGACTAACCATTCTGCTTCTGTCCGCCAAAATGAACAACTTCAGCTCTAACGATGAAACCCTTGAATAGATTTATTGCTTTCAGAAAGAAACAATCTTCTGTTGCAGACTTGGGGCTACGTCCAGAACTGCTGGTAACAGGGGTTTCGTCTTGTTTGTATACCAATATACAGATAGTAAAATATAAACACCAAGATGCATAATAATAATCTCCAATTCCTATCGACCCTCTTAATAAAAGACTCCAACCAAAAATGCTGCAAACTCAGTGAACCCTGGCTTTTAGGCGACTTGACTTAGGCATTAAGATTACCAATAATTATTAGAAATCTCTCAATGAATATGTCGCCAAGTAAAATCATTTGTACTTAAAGTGGCCCCATCAATGGCAAAAAATATAGGACTTAAGTGATTCAGAAAACTAACAGGCCCCTTTTATTAATTTATTGCCTTAGCCTTTGGGGACTTAATTAACAAAAAGGCTTTAGCAACTTTATTATTTATTACCAACTGTACTAAACGAGAGGGGACTTTACAGTCCTCCGTTCCCTAGATTACTGGTCCACTAGCAATCACAAATTAGGTAGCTACATAATCTCTTCGCCTTCCCAGGTGGCATCCTCATCAGGTAAATCTTTCCATTTAATTAGATATTCCCGTATCATCTTATTTCTCAACCTTCTTTCCCCCCAATCAACAATACCTTCGGGTACTAATACCAATTTCCCTTCATCCAATGGTGGTAGCTCTGAAGATGCAACTGTGTGTTGACCCAATGCCTTCTTCAAGTAAGAAACATGGAAAATGTTATGAATTTTACTTCCTTCGAGAAGATCCAATTCAACGTGGCTGCAGTTTTTCCGCACCACTACTCTTCAATGAAGACTGCCTGTATGGTTGTAGACGCAAGAAAACCAAGTCCCCAACCTGAAATTTTCTCTCAACTCTATGCGTATCAGTATAGATTTTCTGTTGATTTTTCGCTTGCTGGATGTTGTTTTTAATGCCTTGAGAGTATCTTGGTAACTTTGAATTGTCTCCTTTGCACGAGGAACCTTATTGTCATCAAATGCCAAATCTTTGAATGACAAGGCGTCATATACAAGGCCCTGAATGGAGACATGCCAATTGTCATAGGAAAGGTGGTATTGTAACAATACTCACCTAAGTGAAGCCATCTAACACAAGCACGCTGCTGCCTTGAAACATAGCTCCTAAGGTAGCCGTGAACCCATGTGTTTACAAATCTTGTTTGCCCATCCCTTTGAGGATGGTAGATGGTGCTTGGAGTTAATTCTGTACCTGTCAGTCAGAACAACTCCTGCTAAAACATACTGATGAATCTGTTGTCCCGATCACTAACAATGGTTAGGTAGACGAGGCAACCTGAACACCTCTCTTTAAAATAATTCTAGAACCTGAGGTGCTAAAAAATCCGTTGCAATGGAAAAAAAACGGTAATATTTTGTCAACCGGTCTACAACTACAAAGATACAATCTTTCCGCTGTGCTCGTGGAAGACCTGTGATAATTTCCATTGATATCCCTTCCCATTTTTGCTCAGGTATCGGAAGTGGTTGTAGAAGGCCTGCAGGGAATGTGTGTTCAGACTTGCTCTGCTGGCAAGTCAGGCACTCTCTAACATGCTGTAATACAACATATGTCAATCCCTTCTAGGTAAACCTCTCACGAATCTGGTGATAGGTTCAAAATCTTGGCCTTCAACTTGGAATTGGGTACAAGATAAATTTTGTCCTAGTAAAAAACAATACCATTTATTATCGAGTACACTTGTCATCTTGTACTTTGCCATCAATCAAATCAGAAGAAAATGTATTATTCGCATACTCTAATAATAGTTGAGATTTCCAATCGGCTGAAATCTCAGTGAGAGAGCAGAGTGCTGGTTTCCTGGACAAAGCATTGGCAACCATATTTTTCTTGTCTTTTATATACTCAACATTAAAGACGCAAGCCTAAATCTTGCTTACCCACTTCTGTTGCTGCTCATTTAGGTCATTCTGCTCCAAAAAGTACTTGAGACTATTGTGATTTGTTCGGACTACAAACTTGGATCCAACCAGATATTGTTTGAACTTGGCTAGCACGTGTACAATCGCTAGCATCTCCTATCATATGTGGAATACAATCTCTCTGGATCTTTGAGTTTCCTACTCTCAAATACAATAGGGTACTTGTTCTGAATAAAAAAATGCACCAATCTCCTGTCGTGATACATCACATTCAACAACAAATGACTGTGTGAAATCAGGTAGTGCTAATATTGGGCATGTGCTAATGAGTTCCTTGAGTTTGTCAAATGTAACTTGTGCCTCATTAGACCACTGGAAACCCCCCTTAGTAAGATAAGTTAAGGGTGATGCCAATTGTGAGAACCCTCGCACAAACCTTATGTAGTAACAACACAAAACCAAGAATCCTCTCAATTCATATATGTTCTTCGGAGGTGGACAATCTAGAATTACCTGAATTTTCTCTTGGTGTACTTTGACACCATCAACTCTTACATGCTTCTCATGTCAAACCTTGTGGGGGGTACTTTGCAGTGAAATGGACAGCCATGAAAGTCCTTAACACATGGTATTATTGGCCTTCCTTACATAAGGATTCAATCAACTACACTAGGAGATGTGACAAATGTCAACGAATGGGTTATCCAATATAATCAGATGAGATGCATCTACAACCTCAATTGGCGCTTCAACCATTTGATAAGTGGGGGAACGATTTCATTGGCTCAATAGATCCTTCATTAAACAATAATGAGTACTTTTTAGTCCACATTGACTATCTGACAAAGTGGATTGAAGTTAGAGTAATGAAGCATGCAAGGGACAACAAGGTTGCAAAATTTCTTTATGAGGAAATCTTCACCTGGGTCTCGGATCAGGGGCCACAATTTACCTTAGTACTCATACAATCACTCATGAATGAGTACAAGCTCAAACATAAGAAGTCTACCCCTTATCATCACCCTCAGGCAAATGGTCAAGCAAAAGTGTTAAATAGAGACATTGAGGCAATCTTAAGAAAAGTAGTAGCACTTCATAAGAACTAGTCATCCAGATTGTCAGAAGCAATATGGGCTTATAGAACTACATGGAGGACGACCACAAGATTCACACAATTTGAATTGGTTTATGGACACAAAGTTGTTATGTCTATAGAATTTGAACACAAAACATTAAGAACAACTTTGGAGCTTGGAATAAATATTTTAGATTCATAGAAATTGAAGGTATTGCAACTGAATGAACTAGATGAACTAAGGAAAGATGTTGTTAACAAAATTGAAGTTGTTTAGTCCCAAAGAATGAATTGGCATTATTGTAATATCAAATTCAAAAACTTTGAAGCAGGTGATTGGGCACTCCTGTTTGATTCTTGATTCCGGGATCATGAGGCAAAATTTTAAACTCATTGACTAGGGCCATATGAGGTTCCTAAAGTTTTCCCAAATGGGTCACGATTATAGACAATAGATCCAGTTAGATTTTCTCTATTGATTAATGGACATCGCTTTTGGCTATATAAGAAATCGATTATTCAAGAGGATTTCATGCGCAACATTTGTCAATTCTCTGATCTTCCTGCAACTTCTGAAAAAGAGGTTGTAGATGCTCATGCTTGAAAAAGCTCAAGTATACAATAAATAAGTTTCCTTCATATGAAAATAATAGTTAGTAATAAATAAGACATCTTGTTTCAACATCCAGTGTAATTCATTGCGAAGGGCCCTGCTACTTCACTACACATTGGACCTGTTTTAAATTTTGAGTTAATGGAGGTCAACATTCCACATCAGTTGTACGGTGGTGACACATGGACCCCGTCAAACCCCTGTGGGCCCTCCGGCTCACACAAATTCCTTGTTTGTTGTGATAATTCTCCGTCACTTTTTTATGATCAGTAGTTAGTACAATATCTTTATCTCGGCTTATCATTAGCACGTGCTTGTGATCTGCATCCGTTTACGAATACAACATGACTTAAGTAAGGTATGCGATAATCATTCCTATAACTTTTAATCTTGTATCATGTTTATTTCCATTATTGCCATTGCCGAATTTTAAATTAAATATTTGGATAGAGTCGTGCCATGTTGTCATATCATATTTGAAACTCTTCGACCTAGGCGTGCAAACCTGTTTCCATTTTAAGTTGGGGGGGTGTGAATGTTTTGTGATTAATATTCATTACTCATATATGATGTTTCAATGTGTGATTGGGCATGAGTTAAGTCTTTCTTTCAAGTAACTGTATTTCATTTATTGATCATAAAAATCTGAGTTATTTTTGGTTACATTGAGTCTTGTTTGTCAAGTTTTTTTGCAAAGTCTATGAAGAGTAGTTTGTGAGTTGTTAGAAACCTTGTCAATTGAAATAGCCCTACCTTGGTTTGAGCTAAAATTCAGGGATTTTTGATAGAAAAATCCTGTCATTGTAAATCAGGGGTGACCTAGTTCGTAGTGAACCTATTGTTCACACCCTTATTGACATTGACACAATATGCAAGCAAGAATTCATTGACACAACGTTGTTGGAATATTTCCATAAGCTTTCAGAATTTAATACTGATATCGCTCTTCAGTTTGCCTTCTCATTGCAAGATGGAGTGCCCACAGTGAAGGCATTACAAGTTGATGCCACTATGGTAGCTGTTGTGTAAGTGTCAGGGTTATCAACAAAAGGGGAAGAAAACATGGCAACCGATGATGCAGTTTCAGCCAGAGCAAAATTTACAAGACCAGGGGATGATCCTCTAGATGTTTCAAAGCAAGGTTGTAGGAGGCTTTCATTGCCCCATAAGTGGGCTGTGGCTGCAACTCACATGATTTTATATTTTGCATGTGAGGGAAGGTTGTCGAATTTACATGCCCACCACTTCAAATTTCTCAGTCACCTCAGTTTCTCACCATTGCTTAATTGCATTATGTGTTAAAAGGAGTTTGAAAAATTATTTTGTTGGAAGGAGTTCTTAGAAATTATAAAGTTAAACAAAGCAATGTAGGAACTAGGAGAAGAAAATTTAGATTAAGGGGAGAATCACGTAAACAAGGAGGTAATTTAAATAAGGAATCTGGTTCCTCAGATGGGAAGAAGATGAGAATTATGAAGCAGATGAGGATTCTTTCATTTCATCTATACTATTCTTTTATGTCGTCCATTAACCCTCTCATCTAATGCAACATTGCCAATAATAGAGTGGTCATTAAATTTTGTGGCTATCTGAAATATCTAGGTGAAATGGGATAACATTATAAACACCTGAATGCTTAGGTGCAACAATCTGCCCATTGTTATGAAAATAAAGTAAACTGATATTATATGTTCTTGGATGATTGAAAGGGGCCAATGAATTGGAAAATGCAGTAGGTGAAGAAAACTTATCAATGCACAAAACTGATGAAAGAAAGTCAATGGGATTTGAAAGGAGCATTCTCTCAAGAACATGAAAGAGTGTTTAGACATGTTTATAATGGAAATTGTCCCAAGAGGATATGACAGTTCTAATGTGTGGTCAGAGTGTTAAACAGTTATAAAGCATATTTACAAGAGGAATAGAAATGCAAATTCCAGAAGAAAAGAAATGGCTTCAAGATCATAATCAGAGGGGAATGATGAAACGAAAGCAGTTGTGTTGTTTAGTCAAGTACATCAGGGGTATATAATGCATCTTCTATCTAAATCGGATTTTAGAACTTAGAAGTGGTAATGCCAGTAGATGTGAAGTAAACATAAAATAATTATGAAAATATACACTAGCATGAATTCACTTATCCATGTTTTTTGTATTCTTTTTATAATAAAGATAGTTTAAAAAGATGAAACAATAGAGTCTATAGCAGCATACTGTTTAGCTGATCAGTCCATGTATAGCTGAGTTCATTAACTATACAAACAAGATAGAGCTTATATGTAATCTAGCAACTAGGACAGTACATAATATAAAAAAGCCTATATCTGCGAGAATCTTGTATCAAAAAGAAACCAACTAGACCATCCAGGTCATCATGAGCTGCATGACCCTATCACATTATTGCTACATTCTGCTGCATCAGTATCAAGCCTACCCAAGGGAGGATCAATGACAGGAGGAATCTCTGCTGCTGCCTCCCATCCTGGAGCATCGGTTCCTTTATAAGTGCTGTTGATTTTGTCAATATCTTCTTTTGCAATCCCTTTGTCCTTTGTGAATTGGTTCAGTGCTTCAAGTTCCTTTTGGTCCAAATTCTCCTTATAAGTATTGAAGTAGTGTGCTGATCTAATATCGGACTGATAGATGATGAGAGCTCCCTCCTGAACTAATATCATAAACCTGCTTTTTGGTATCTCCAAGACTGCTGAAACCTGCAACATTATTAATTTGTGTGTGAGTTTATAATTAAACTCAGTAAGACTCCTCCTTTTGTCCTGAACTACTTCAGCATTTCTCTGTTTCCACAAAAACCATAACACTTATGCAGATAAAACAGCCCAAAACTTGTTTAACTTGACATCAAAAGACTCAACATGACCAGTAAGGACTTCAATCCAAGATAGTCCAGGGCGAGAATTCCAAAAAAGAGGAGAGCCAAAGAAAGTAGACCAAACAAGAGGAGCAAATTGGCACTCAAAGAAAATATGTTCTACAGTTTCCGGGACATTACAGGTGGAACAACACAATGGAAGTATACCAACAGATGATAATATAGATCCAACAGCAAGCTTCTTAACCAATTATAACCAACAAAAACAGGACTTTTTTGGTTCAACAGGTTGATGCCACATGAGGTCAAGAACGAAGTTCCACTTGGAATTCTGCCAATCTAGACCTCAGGACTGATTAATCCAAATGAGGATCTTAGAATGATCTCTCAACATATCAGAGATTTGTCTGGTAGAAACATCAAAGAAAGAAGAGCCATCTTGCCATTTGAGTTGCTTATAGAAAGAGTCAATGTGCAAAATCTTGCCAGGGAAAAAACTGCCTGTAGCTTTCAAAATAAGAGTATATGTCTTCTTTTGAGAAGGGGGATGTTTATTTGTATTCTTTCCAAACAACAGTAATTTTTTTTTTAATTAAGCATTTGCCAACAAAATTATTAGTCTAGTCTCATTACATTTGCTATTTTATAAAAAAGTTTATAATTTAGGGAGTTGGGACTTTATATCATTGACCAGTTTTGACATTTTTTGCCATCATTCTAGAAGGATACAAATCACACTTAGATTTAGCCTGGATAATTAGTATTTTATGTTCCAAAGAGGCAATTATTATTCATTGGACAATGCTACATGTGTATTTTTATTCTCATTGCACAGCCAGATTATTCCGAAGGTGGTTCTCTTCCTTGGACTGAAGTGAAGGAGACAAAGAATTTTAGCTCCTCTAACACGACAATCAATGCAGAAAACCAAGGTAATTTCATTTCTAATTATTATTACTGTTATGTTTATTTACTGGTTTGAAGCTATATTGTCTAATAACTGCATACAATCATTATTGCAAAATATTTAGTCTGCTTTATTAGCTTTTTCATTCATCTTTGGGTCTTTGAACCAATTGTCAGGGTGAAAACTGACACAAAGAATAAAGAGAAAGCAGGGTGGTGAATAGTTAAGCTTATCTTAATGCTTGTACATTGCTTGTGCCAAAATTTTGCATGTTGTGCATGGACAGATGACTGAGCATGACAATGCAAATGTAGGATTATTGAAAACATAAATGCTTTCTATACTGTTAGCATTTAATTTACACCTATCAATTTTTACAATGATTTTTGGGGTGTTTCATGTTTATCATATGCTCCAGAACTAGGCAATGAATTTTATGTTTTTTTTGACTAAAAACAAATCCCACAACTAGATGCTTACACTGTTTAGTTAAAAACAGAGATTAAAAGGCAAGTTCAAACAGATTGGATAGTTTAACGCATAAACATGAATGCTATTGTCAATTAAATGTAGGGCTTGGAACATAGACATGAGCTTGATCTTCAAGCTCATCTACAATGCAGAGCTTGCAAATTCATTAAAGCAGTTTGTTAATGTTTTGGCCTTTACGGCAAAGATCAACACATTGGACAAAGTGGCAGCAATAATAATTAATATATTGGATATATTATTGATATATTTAATTATGATAATATCGGTTGGATAATAATAATAAATATAAAAGGTTATATTTATTACTAAGGATTGATTTTAACAATTAAATATGGAGCAAATAATATAAATAATATATTATTATTATGGACCCAAGTCGACCAACTTGGGAGCCCAAGAGTTTATCTTAATAAGCTCATATATTAGAGCGACTTGGAGAAGGTAAGAAGCAACCAAAATCATAACGTTGCCTTCTTCCTTCAGCAAGATCGTTGGATGAGCAAAAGTACTAGAGCAGATTTACATTGCATATTGAGCGATTTATATCAGACTTCTTTAGGCGAACTTAAAAAGTAAATTAGAGGATCAAATTGGAGCCTTAAGTAGCAGATTCAAGAGCGAATAAGAAGCATAAAAGGGCCTAGATCAAACAGAAATTACATCTGCTATTGTGGTGAATTAAGCAGCCCTAGAAGGGCGAATTGTACAGATCGTAGCAGACATACAAGGGCAGATCGAGCAGCCATAGAAGAAAATTGTGTAGCCCTAGAAGAGCGAATTAGGGCAGACAACAAGGGTGAACTAGGGCAGAATTAGAGCAGCCTTAGAAGAACGGATATGATAGCTCATTGAAGACCTTCAAGAACAGATTCATATCAGTCCTCGAAGGCAACATTGAAGGGCAAATTTGAAGAATACAAAGTGCAGATTTGAAGCCAACCAAAGGATAAATTTAGACCTTCAAA